>ML779931.1:248223-260911 GCA_009831015.1 Picea engelmannii | reverse complement strand
ATTATTATTATTTATTACATTAATGTAATACATTACATTAATAGATCTCATTAATTTATATACATTAATATAATATTAATGTAATAATTAATTAATACATTAATTATGTATTAATATACTAATGGTGGTCTGGAAGGCATGTCAGCCGTCAACTAGCAACAACCACATTAAGTAAAAAGTGGTTGATATACGCGGATCGCCATTAATTAAAAAAAGAATTAAAAAAAGTGGTTGTTGCTAGTATATTGTTTACTTGAAACATTGAAATACAATATAAAAGCATTAATGAAATACTAAATGAACAGAAATATACTCCGTACTTTGAAGGGACTAACAATCAAGTTAAGTATTGATGACGAATTAAATTTTTTACATTATTTGACACCCAAAAGGCTCCAATTCAAACATTGCATACAACACTCGAATGATTATATGATTTTTGAATGATGTATAATATTGTCATTCAATACCCCATTTCCATTTTGTATAATGTCAATAGAGGGAATAGGGAATTTGATAAACTATATTTGATACACACTATTGATAAACTATATGGTAGTTTCTATTGCTATGTAGGTTGTTGGATACAGAATATTTTGTGGTTGTGTTATTTGTAATATAACTAGCACAGTCACATAATTGTGGTTGATCAACGCCAAAAGATTGATAAGATGAAAAGAATCTTTAAAAGAATATATTAAATTTTATTATTGATTAACAAATAAATTGTTGGGCTTCATTTATCTGGTGTTAATATTTTAATTTCTGTTAATCACTTAGGTGGCAATCAGTTAGCTATCAAAGTAATTTTTAAATATGATTAGGTAAATGTAAAAAAGTAAACACATAAACAGATGTCTTTATAATAGCTAGGAAGTTAATGATTGAAATCATAGCCATTTATTTTGTGTGACTACTAAGAATATTC
Source organism: Picea engelmannii (assembly GCA_009831015.1). NCBI lineage: Eukaryota > Viridiplantae > Streptophyta > Pinopsida > Pinales > Pinaceae > Picea > Picea engelmannii. The sequence continues at coordinate 259,983 of ML779931.1, read as the reverse complement.
CAGCCATATTTAATCCTGTCCATAGAAAACTTATTAAGCACTAAACCCCTATTAAACTTATTAAGCACTAAACCCCTATTAAATCTGCTCATTGTCAATAGGTGTACGCCTTTCGGCGTAATTACTTTAGAAAGGAGTAAGTCTATTGGAGATGAGCACATTTAATCTTTTGTTAATTATAAATTTTAATTCTATGGTTATTAATTGAAGATGCTGACATATTTTTCTTTCAAATCAATGAATGAAATCTCATTTTCATAATTTTCTTGCATTTTTGAGGACATCCAACCCTTTCATATTCTTAGTTCGTTAGTGGCTAGTAATGTAAATTCAATTGATTATTTACTGAACCAGAAGCTAACTTAATATGAAATAAGTTAATTATTTGGGATTTTTACTACTTTGAAAATTTTACGAACATAAACTTTTCTGCGTTCACCAGCCACGAGTTTTTCATAAGAAGGGTTTCCATAAGAAGGGTCATCCTTAGATCGAAAAACCATTTTATATTTATTCACCAAAGACATCAAAAGTGAAGTTATTTTTTCTCCATCCTCACCTCATAGAGGTATCAGCCTGGCGTTACTCCATGAATATCAAAAGTGAAGCTATTTTTTCTCCATCCTCACCAGGTGAGGTATCAAAGCCTCACCTGATAGAGGTATCAGAGCCTCGCGTTACTCCATGAATAGATTCCATAGCATTTTCTTTTCTTGCCAAAATGCCTCTATTGGCTTGCATGTCTCTCTTCCCTCTGCTTACTCCATGATGGTTGCTCCAACACCATTTCCTCACCATTCCAACGTCCCAAGTGATCGTTGTACGAAACCCTAAACCTGATGTCTACTCTCACCAATCGCTCCATTTAACAGCCTATCCCTCAACCAGTGATCCACTACACCAGACGTAATTCTTCGTTGACTTTGGTACCAATCACTGCACATATAATTGACCTTTTCATTCCCGTCAATGGACATCTACTCAACCTCCTCTATTCGCAGACCTGGGAAACGCTAAATTCTAAACTAGGGAGACTCACGCCAGATGCAAACCCTAATATACCCTCGAGCGCTCCCGTCGACTACACCTCGTCCTCGATATCTCAACCATTGGAGTCTCCCATTCATATTGTTTTCCTTCCATTTCCATACGGGCTTGTGGTGCCTCCATACACGATCTGAACTAGTTAACATCTAGTTGAGTTCCTTTTTAAGATCGCGGGACGCGTGAGATGAAGAGCCTCTGGTATCAACGATCTGTGGAGGTTCCACTGTCGTTTCCTTCTCACACTACCGACCATATCTTTCTCACAACTAAATTGACCACCGAGAATGCAAGTATCCTCCGATCAGTCGTTTGGAGCAGTGAAAGGTGCAACGACCTCATAACTGGTGTCTCTTCTACAATTATCATGGGTATACCAGTTCATTGTTATCTACTCAAGTTGCACGTACACTTATTTATCAATATATATGAGTACACTATAAGTAATGAGAGTGCATCACTGCACAATTATGTCCCTGTTCTTTTATGAGCAAGTGAAGTGGATTGGGGTATTCTATGTAATATATATTGGGTTGTTCATTATCGTGTAAGGAAGTGGAGACAATCTCCCATGAACTTAAAAAAGTAATATCTCTAATTTTGTATCTCGACCGAGAGGTTGCCTACCTCCATAGACCACACTCCCATGAACTTCTAAATGGCATATTTCTCCAGTGATCATAACCATTTTTGTCAACACATTACTGATTCCTAAAGAGTGAGTAGTTTCCTTTACTAATTGAGAACTATATTGGTTCCATTGTTTATTTTGGTGCGGCTTGATTATATTCTTGCTGCAGCAACGTTGTACCTTTGGTGCACTTTCTACACCTTCTCCATTTGGCAGCATGGGTCTTGAAAGCACTTCATTTGATGGACAGCATGAAGGAAACAAGAAACGAAGAAGAAATAAGAAGCTCATAGGTAAAGGGGGTTGGCATAATACCGGATAAAATTCTGACCTTAGTTGTACCTGTTACAGAATGAATGGGTCACATGAAGCTAATGAAGAGTTCCATGGAACAAGATCAAAGAATATAGTCAGAGTCAGAAACAATTATGTTGTTTTCTATTGTAATACAGGAGTAACTCACGATATATTTAATACTTCATTTTCTTCTTGGGGATATGCATGGCTTCTTGGCATAGACACAATACTTCATTTTCTTCTTGGGGATATGCATGGCTTCTTGGCATAGACACGACCTCCAAAATTACATTTCAAAGAGACTTCTTCGAAGACTTCGATGACAATGTAGATGACGTAGTGTACTATCAAGTCTCAAGCCTTCGGGAATGGGCACCATTAGGCTTAAGTTTCCTCGACTCCAGGATTTTTTTTCTGCAGAAGGTACTTTATCTTCTAGAGATGCGAAGAAACTTGTTGTCTCTTCTGCACATCAATCAACATGGCCACTTTTTTCATACAATCAGAAACAAAGTTGAGATAAGGAAGGATTCTCAACCACTTTTCGATGTCTTAGGCAGGCATCTCTTCTGCACATCAATCAACATGGCCACTTTTTTCATACAATCAGAAACAAAGTTGAGATAAGGAAGGATTCTCAACCACTGTGCTTTCGATGTCTTAGGCAGGCTTTCACAGTTGCCACTGAAAGCATAGCTTTAGGTGGCTTACAGGTTAGAATTTTGGCTCGTTAGCCGCCACCGAAAGTGGTATTGGCAGAATCTTTTTGACCAGATCAAATATGTTGATTTCCATATCATTTGGAAAAGGTTCTAAATGAAATATAATAATTAAACTGATGAAGATCAATATCCCTTTCCAGATTTTAAGGCAGGTATTAAGGTGAACAAGCTAAAATGCCTTTCTATTTTGGTCAACAAACATCAGATGTCAGGGGATGAGTTATATGAGTTCGAGTACTTGATCATCTCATAAATATGTTGAAGATTGTTGAAGATATTGCAGATTTTTTTGAAGACTATTCGATAAGGGTTTGACCTTTATGATAGGACTAGATCCTATTCTTGAGAGTTGTTTTGATTATTTTCTATTGTTAGTATTTTAGATCCATTTTGATAGGATCTAAATTTTTGATGTAAAGACTATAAAGTCTATTGTTTTGAATCATAGAGGGGTTCGAGTATGGATAGAGAGACCTTGATGCTATTGTAATAGACTTTCAGATATATAATAAAAATAACAGTTTCCTTTCATTATTGATGTGAGGTTTCCATGACCTTTATCTTTCTGTACTTTTATTCAAGTTTGTCTTAATTGCTAATGACTATTATCTCATTTTTTCAGTTTATAAGCTTGAGTTAATAGTAATCTACACTATCTTATTTAACCCATCGCATGTGTGTTCTGGTTAATAAGTATAACTTTCTTCATCCACCAGTTAAGTTACCTATCTGATTATTAATTGTTGAAAACATTGTCTCATTTGGTTATAAACTTTTGACTGTATTGATACCAATCCAGTAGGTCAGTTATCCCATTTGATCCACACATAAACAAAAAAACAATTACACTTTAAGTTACCAGGATTTTTCAAGATACAATCTGAGAAGGACTCCTAGAGAGATAACATATACCATTAAAATAAAAGGTAATAAAGAGTTCTCCAACATTGTTCTTTACACTTAGTGCAACAAACACCAAATGGAATGGTTTACACAAGGTCAATGGAGAATGTTATTGGAAAACTCAAAATATTATCATAAACCCACATCTCACGTATTTGTACATGCACCATAGATTCACAATCTTTCATGAAGAGATCAGGGAGAAATGCCTCCATGCAAAATTGCCCACATTAGAATTGTTCATGTCCTTAATGGAAATATATAAAATTCCCTTGAAGATATTTTAGTCCTTGTCCTGCTTAAAAATGATGATCCCATTCTGGAAGTGGTCAAAGACCACTTTTATCCCCCTTCTATCTAGTAAATACTACTTCTTATACTAGCCTTCCCCTACAATACAGAGTGTTGTGTCCCTTTTCTCGAAAATAAGTGAGTTTCCTCTTATTTCTCCCAACATTTTCCCAACCTCTTGGACACTAATACATGCAACCTCGAAACTAACGTTTAGGGAAACTAGAATCCAATCATGAATCGGTAGTGAACCGAGAGTGAGGGGTGCGAACTGGGAGTGAGCGGTCCTCTAGCTGAAATCCCTATGCCAGGAATCCATCGGAGTCGACGATTCCTCAATCCGAGTCTTGGTTTTCATTTTATGCCCAGTTTCAAGTCGCATCCAAAACAATTTCGGGGACTCTTGGAAACTCCTCCTTGGGACATAAAGCCTAACGGAGAATCATTTTTGAGCTCCATGAGATTTTTCATGCTTGATTAGGCATGGACTAGGTGACCACATTTTCCATCTACTTCCGAGGCATGGTTTCATAAATTGGACCCCTAAATCCAAATGTTGCATTGCCTCTTACTGAGAAAATCATTGGTTATCGAAATCGATGCAAAAAACAATTTATGAGGGGTTGGAACCAAGAGTGAGGGGTGCTCTAGCTAAAATCCTATGCCAAGAATCCAACAGAGACAATGGTTCCTCAATCTGAGTCTCGATTTTCATTTTATGCCAAGTTGCAAGTCACATCCCAAACCATTTTGGGGACTCTTGGCCAATTCCTGCTCAAGGCATAAAAGACTAACAAGGCAACATTTTTTAGTTACGTGAGATGTTGCAAGCATTTTTAGGCATGGACTAGGTGACCAAATTATCCATCCTCTCTTGAGGCATGGTTTCGTAAATTGGCCCCTTAATCCAAAATGTTGCATTGCTTCAAACTGAGCAAAACACTAGTTCTCGAAATCAATGATTAAAGCAACTTCTGAGGCATGACACCCGTGAGCGAGGGGTTCTCTAGATGAAATATTATCCCAGTAATCCATTGGATTCGATGATTCCTAATCTGAGTTTCAATATTCCTTATATTCCCAATTGCAAGTCACATCCCAAACCATTTCGGAGACTCTTTGCCAATTTCTCCTCAAGGCATAAAAACCTAACGGAGCAACATTTTTGAGTTCCGTGAGATGCTACAAGATTTTTTAGGAATGGAATAGGTGACTATATTTTCCATATTCTCCCGAGACACGGTTTCATAAATTAGACCCCTAAATCCAAATGTTGCATTGCTTCTTACTAAGCAAAGAACTAATTATTGAAATCGATGAAAAAAACTACTTCCGAGGGGTTGGAACTGGGAGTGAGGGGTGGTATAGCTAAAATCCTATGCTAGGAATACATCGGAGTCAACAATTTTTCAATCTGAGTCTCAGTTTTTCATTTTATGCCCAATTGCAAGTCGCATCCCAAACCATTTTGGGGACTCTTGGTAATTCATCCTCAGGGCATAAAATCCTAACAGAGAAACATTTTTGAGCTCCATAGGATTATGCATGCTCGTTTAGGCATGGATTAGATTACCACATTGTCCATCCGCTCCTGAGGTATGGTTTCCTAAATTGGACCCCTAAATCCAAAGGTTGCATTGCTTCTTATTGAGCAAAGCACTAGTTATTGAAATCGATGAAAAAAACAACTTCTGAGGGGTTGGAACCGGGAGTGAGGGGTGCTCTAGCTAAAATCCTATGCCAGAAATCTAACAGAGACGACATTTCCTCAATCCAAGTCTTGGTTTTCATTTTATGTCCAGTTGCAAGTCGCATCCCAAACCATTTTGGGGACCCTTGGCCAATTCCCGCTCAGGGCATAAAAGATTAACGGAGCAGCATTTTTGAGTTCCGTGAGATGCTGCAACCTTTTTTAGGCATATACTAGGTGAAAAAATTATCCATATGCTCTCAAGGCATGGTTTCTTAAATTGGCCCCTTAATCCAAATGTTGCATTGCTTCGAACAGAGAAAAACACTAGTTCTTGAAATCAATGATTAAAGCAACTTTTGAGGCATGGCACCTATGAGTGAGGGGTGATCTAGATGAAATCATATCCCAGTAATCCATCGGAGTCGACGATTCATTAATCCGAGTCTCAATATTCGTTATATTCCCAGTTGCAAGTCGCATTCCAAACCATTTCAGGGACTCTTGGCCAATTTCTCCTGAGGGAAAAAAAACCTAACGGAGCAACATTTTTTAGTACTGTGAGATTCTTCAAGATTGTTTAGGCATGGACTAGGTGACTATATTTTCCATCCTCTCTTGAGGCACAATTTCATAAATTGGACCCCTTAATCCAGATGTTGGTTTGCTTCAAATGGAGCAAAACACCAGTTCTCGAAATCAATTAGTAAAACAACTTCCGAGGCATGGCACCCGGGAGTGAGGGGTACTGATTTAGCTAAAATCCTATGCCGAGAACTCATCGGAGTCGACATTTCCTCAACCTGAATCTCGTTTTTCATTTTATGCCTAGTTGCAAGTCGCATTCCAAACCATTTCAGAGACTCTTGGCCAATTCTCGCTCAGGGCATAAAAGGCTAATGAAGCAACATTTTTGAGTTCCGTGAGATGCTACAAGATTATTTAGGCATGGAATAGGTTACCAAATTATCCATGTTCTCTTGAGGCATGGTTTCATAAATTGTCCCCTTAATCCAAATGTTGCATTGCTTCAAACTGAGCAAAACACTAGTTCTAGAAATCAATGATTAAAGCAACTTCTGAGGCATCGCACCCATGAGTGAGGGGTGCTCTAGATGAAATCCTATCCCAGTAATTCATCAGATTCAATGGTTCCTTAATCTGAGTCTCTATATTTTTTATATTCCCAGTTGCAAGTCACATCCTAAACCATTTCGAGGACTCTTGGCCAATTTATCCTCAAGGCATAAAAACCTAACAGAGCAACTTTTTTGAGTTTCGTGAGATGTTGCATGATTTTTTAGGCGTGGAATAGGTGAATATATTTTACATCCTCTATCGAGGCATGGTTTCATAAATTGGACCCCTAAATCCAAATGTTGCATTGCTTCTTACTGAGCAAAGCACTAGTTATCGAAATCGATAAAAAAAATAGTTTTCGAGGGGTTAGAAGCGGGAGTGAAGGGTGTTATAGCTAACATCCTATGCCAGGAATCCATCGGAGTCGAAAGTTCCTCAATCCGAGTCTCTTTTTTCATTTTATGTCCAGCTGCAATTCGCATCCCAAACAATTTCGGGGACTCTTGGCAATTCATCCTCGGGGAATAAAAGTCTAACAGAGTAGAATTTTTGAGCCCCATGGGATTATGCATGCTTGTTTAGGCATGGACTAGATGACCACATTGTCCATCCAGTCCTGATGCATGGTTTCATAAATTGGACCCCTAAATCCAAATGTTGCACTGTTTCTTACTGAGCAAAGCACTATTTATCGAAATCAATGAAAAAACAACTTCCGAGGGGTTGGAACCGGGAGTGATGGGTGATCTAACTAAAATCTTATGCCAGGAATCCAACAGAGATGACTGTTCCTCAATTCGAGTCTCATTTTTCATTTTATGCCTAGTTACAAGTCGCATCCCAAACCATTTCTAGGACTCTTGGCTAATTCTCGTTCAAGGCATAAAAGACTAACGAAGTAACATTTTTGAGTTTCGTGAGATGTTGCAAGATTTTTTAGGCATGGAATAGGTGAAAAAATTATTTATCCTCTCCCAAGGTATGGTTTCATAGATTTTCCCCTTAATCCAAATGTTGCATTGCTTCAAACTGAAAAAAACACTAGTTCTCAAAATCAATGATTAAAGCAACTTCTAAGGCATGGAATCTATGAGTGAGAGGTTCTCTAGATGAAATCACATCCTAATAATCCATCAGAGTTGACGTTTCCTTTATTGAGTCTCGATATTCGTTATATTCCTAGTTGTAAGTCGCATCCCAAACCATTAAAGGGACTCTTGGCCAATTGCTCCTCAGGGCATAAAAACCTAATGGAGCAGCATTTTTGAGTTCCGTGAGATGTTCCAAGATTGTTTAGGCCTAGACTATGTGACTATATTTTCCATCCTCTCCTGAGGCACGGTTTCATAAATTGGATCCCTTAATCCAAATGTTGGTTTGCTTCATACTGAGAAAAACACTAGCTCTCGAAATCAATGAGTAAAGCAACTTCCAAGGCATGGGCGCACATGGGAGTGAGGGGTGCTCTAGCTGAAATCTTATCCTAAGAATCCATCGGAGTCGACAGTTCCACATTCCAAGTCTCGTTTTTATTTTTATGACCAGTTTCAATTCACATCCCAAACTATTTCAGGGACTCTTGGCCAATTCCTCCACAGAGCATAAAAAATAACTAAATTCTACATGTCTCTGTCAACTAGCTACTATATCTTACTATCTTGAAAAAAGACTGCACCAATTTCAACTGCACATTGAGTTTAACAACCACTACTTCCTACATAAAAATGTGGGTTGCATTATTGTTAACCATCGCCATACCTAACTTATTATTCAACTTGGATTGAACAAAAAATATATTTGTATAGTTCTACTCTTGGCTTGAACAAAACTAATATTTGTATAGTTCTACTCTTGTCTTGAAAAAAACTAATATTTGTATAGTTCTACTCTTGGCTTGCCTTAGACATATTGTCAATTAAAGAACCCAATATTTGCAACACACCAAATGATGGTTGGATTTATTACTCCATAGCATTGACCCTCATCTTCAATGGGCATTTCTTATAATAATTCTAATTTGCACAAATCCAACAAACAACAACCTTAATACTATTTTTTTCTTAGATCCATATGATAAATTTATCATGTCCTTAGTGTTTTCACATTTTTAATATGTCCTTAATATGTCCAAAATCAAGAGGGATATCACATTAAATTAGGTGGTTGACCACTAATATTGGTAATTGCACCCTAGTCTAGTTGTACATCCAAGACTAAAGATATAAAAATTTTATTTAGAGATGTGAATATGATGATGGACTACTAATTAACAACACGTGCACATGCAACTGAAGGGACAACCAAATAGGTACCTATCAGATATTTCTTCATCGAGTGACGAAATCTTAGGACAAATAGAGGTTGGAAATGCGACTGGATCTAGTAGATATGATAAGCAAATAAGGACTAGAGGTGAAAAAGTCAGAATAAATTTTTTTAGACACATGAAATCTTTTCTTGTCGAAGGAGGATCATGTTCTTATGATGATGAGAGCATAGGAGACATAGATTTTCCACTCAGGTATAGGAATCTAGAGAAATAATGGGTACTTAAGGAACTACCTCCTATATATGTTGACTTTGTTGTCAACAATAGGACATATCGCATTGCACCATCCTCCCTGCAGGGCTTGGGGCTATTTTCCATTGATGGAATAATTGTAAAATACAATACAATAACTGAATTGATGGACTATGTCGGACCGTGTTACAGTTATAACGATTGGATGTGGTTGGTCCAGTACATGCGAAGTATGCAAAGATATGCACTCGTCGCAAATTATATACAACTAATAAACATGGATAAAAATAAGGGAGCAACTATCTATATTGATGGAATGCCTAAAGCTTCCGACAATATCACAGGGTTTATAAACAACACACGACCTGGGACAACAAACAAAAAACCGAATTGCATATATGAGGGACATGAAGAAAATCAGGTAGTCTTATGAGAAATAAAAAAGATAGCTCCCGGGGAAGAGTTATTAGTGTATTACCATTTGAATTGAATAGAAACATTGACTAATAGTGTGTAGGTTCTTATGCAGCAACTCTTTAAGATGTTGGAAGATTGGTTGTTGTCATTGATGTCAACCCTAGTCATGGGTTTTGGACCACAAGATTGAAGGAAAATGCACATGCAGATACAACACCCATGGATGGATAGTATACATCATGTTGTTTCTGGTGGTATGTGGCACGTCACATGGATCCTCATGGTTGAGGAGAAATGAATTTTTGAAGATGACAAAGTGAATTGTACATGTAGGCCCTGAAGATAATTACAAAATAAGAAAGTGTCAGGCCGAACCTAATGTTAAAAGGAAGTGACATAAATGGTATAAATAAACATCATTATACATTCATTTGATATAAGTCAAATTTAAGAGGGAATAAGAAGTAAAAGAAGGTTGGATTTCAAGGGAGGATGAAGTCTTTTGGTGATGTGTTCTAAGGTATGTTATTTTCAGGTCATCTTACCATTTTTGCTATAACTTTTTTGCTAGAACGATTAAGATGGTGAAATCGCTATGGTATTGAGACGACATAGAAATGTACCTCTAGTAAAATTTTTAGCTCTTGATTCACTATAATTATGGAGATACACTCTATGGAAGATAGGGTTTGTGACCAGTCCTAAAGCTAGTCAATAAACAGGTGATCCGGGTAAAATAGTCATAAATTTTTCATACATAATCCAAATGAAGTGGGACCACTTCCATTAGAAATAGTAGGGACTTTAGTTTCTTTTGTGTGAGTTTCAGAATCGAATCTTAAATATTAAGTGCGGGGAATGATGTACAAGTTGGGTCTTCGAAACAGACCAGAATTGAATAAAGTCTACCATTCTTTCTATAACCTTTTTTTGGGGAGGATTCAAGGAGTGAAAATTGGAGGAGTCTCAGAGAATACATTGAGTAATATTATCTACAGGATCAGAGTACTCCAAGAATTGAAGAATTGCAGAAATTGAAGAAGTCTCAAGAAGCATTATCAGGTTCTATGTGATGATTGGTTGATGGTAATGATTTAATATAAAGTGTTATTATCTCTCATATATTATTGGGTGGAAGGAAGGGGAAAGGATGGAGAGTTCAAATCTCTCTTGATATTGAAGGATTGTATCTTCCTCTTGGAGGTTTATCACTCCCTTTACATTTGGAAGTTGTAGCTACCTTTGGAAGTCATTACCTCCCTTGAACAATAACTATTGATTATTTCTCATATATTGTGCATGGTGTATTGTGGTGTATTGGTGTAACTCTTATACCATTGTTCATTTCTCATTGGATATAGTTGAATGGTTTAAGTATAAGTTGAAAAAGGTTTTAAATTGTACTTGATACTGATTCACCCCCCTCTTAGTCTCAACAATTGGTATCAGAGCAGGTTGCCTTCAAAACAGTTTAACCACTAGAAGGAAACTTTTGAGCAGATATGGATGACCATGAGCACATTTCAAATGGGATTCAAAATTTTGATGGAAGAAATTATGCATACTGGAGTGATAGAGTGAAAACTTACCTGACGGATTTGGGAGTAGACATTTGGTACTCAGTTGTAAATGGATATGTAATCCCAAATAATGCTCCAACTGATCCAAATGAAAAGAAGCTTATGAGTTGTAATTCAAAAGCTAGACATGTTATTCTAGTAGCATTAGCACCAACCATTTCTAGCAAAGTGATGGTATGTGGCACTGCTAAAGAGTTGTGGGACAAACTCAAGAATATCTACGAAGATGATCCAAAATTTAAGCAGGTCAAGCTTCAACGACATAGAGAAGAATTTGAAAATTTGAAGATGAATGAAAAGGAAGATATTGCAACCTATCTTCTTAGAGTTGATGAAGTTGTTAACGCTATCAGAGGATTATATGAAGAGCTCGACGAATCGTTGGTTGTACAAAAAGTGTTGAGATCACTTCTCTTAAAGTATGATGCTAAAGTCTCTGCCATTGAAGAAACTAGGGACTTGACTAAAATGACAATGGATGAATTACATGGGACTCTTATGGCATATGAAATGAGAACAGGTATAGAAAGTGACCAGACAAACAATGAAGTAGCCTTTAAAGCCATAAAGAAGACAAAAGACAA
>ML779931.1:226965-248123 GCA_009831015.1 Picea engelmannii | reverse complement strand
GAACAATTAGAAGATTATGAGAAATTGAAAGAAGAATTGGATCACACAAAAGGGGAGCTACTATTGACAACAAAAAGGTTGAAGAAGTTTGAAAAAAACACTGAAAAATTAGATGAGATCCTTAGCAGTCAAAGATCTCCAAATGACAAGACGGGACTAGGATACAATGACAGTTTGAAGACAACAAAACAAGAGAAGGAAGTTGAAAATGATGAAACCAACACTTCAGAACAAGTTGAACAACAAGATAGAAAACTAGAATTCAGAAAGAATGAGACATCAAGAAGATCCTTGCCCATTAGGTATGAAGGAAATCATTATGAAGGAAACTACAAAAGAATAGATCGTGAACCCAGATGGACATTGTTATACTTACAAAAGATCACTTACCCCCAAGTATCAAAATTTCTTTCTTGGACATTGTTATACTTGTGGAAATTTTGGATACAAGGCAATCAAATGTAGAATCAATGAAAGTAATAACTATGCAAGCTACATTAATGGTGAAAATAGTAGTATGGAAATGTTCGTAGACCTGTCAATAGAAATTATAATCCATTTGACCCATTAATGGATGAAAATATTGTATGTTACAAGTGCAATAATCTTGCTCACAAAGCACAATATTGCAAAGAGATGAAGGAAGATAATCGTATGTCAAATGTCTGCATACCAAATACAACATGGAAAAGGAAAGAAATTCCACAAAATGAAAATTTTTGAATAGCATTGACCGCTGAAGAATGTAAAGAAGAAGATGAATGGTACATAAACAATGGATGTTCTTCACACAAGACCGAGGATCAAGACAAATTCATAAACTTGAAGAGAAAGGGTGGCAATGTTACATTTGGAGATGACTCATCTGCCAAAATACTTGGAGAAGGTGTAGTAGATCTTGGAAGAAAAAATGTAAAAGCAAAGAATGTTCTATTAGTTGAAGACTTGAATTATAATCTACTTAGTGTTAGTAGAATGTGTGATCAAGGATACACTCTTACTTTTGATTCCCGAAAATGTAAAAATAGAGAAAATAACTCAGGAAGATTGGTTGCAACTGCAACAAGAAGACCAAACAACATATACATCCTAGACATGAAGAAGAGAGAGAAGAAAGAAGCCACACAAAAGGATTCTAAGGAAGAAAATGTCCCAAAGACCAAAAATAAGGATGAAGTATTATTGAGTGCCACATGTTTAGGGGGAGCAACCTGTTGGAGCATAATCCTAACTTACATTAGTTTATACCTAGATTAGGCTCCTAGATCTTGGTTAATACATTCATTTACACTTTATTTCACTTAATTTGGCCACATAGAGAAGAAGGGTGCCTCATCCCTAGATTTTAGGGAAAACTACTAATTTTAGATCAAAACTCAACTCTCAGTTCTTGATCTTCTTGATTTATTCTTGATTTATTCTTGATTTATCCTTGATTTATTCCAACTCCCCCATGCAAAACTCATCTGTTATTTGGGAATGCGCACCTCCTCTTTGAGTGAGATATTTACTCCTCAATTAATGATTTTTGTCGTTACTATTATTAGTAACTACTATTTTGGGTCAGTTAAGTGAGTTGGAACTGCTTCTCTTGTCAGTTAAGTGAGATTAAGTGAGATAATGTGCATCACTTAACTCTTGTGGACATTAATGAGAGTGTGACATGTATATTTAGTGGTCTAGGTCGAACTATGTGGTCTCCCTTAGCTTATGACACCTATTTTAGCTAGTTTTAGCTTTTTTTTACTAGAATTTCTATGTTGGAAATTCTATATATTCACCTCCTCTCTCCTTTTTGAGGATGGTTTCTCATGTATATTCATTTTTTATTAATATAATTCTCTGATTTATTGAGAAAAAAACTTTCTCTCATCTCTTGAATATTAGCAAATTGTTTGTGTTCAACTTAACTAGAATTTTAGATCTATCGAGGTTTCTGCAGGAATTCTACATGGTATCAGAGCTAGATTGAATCTAGTGGATTGTACATGGTTTTATTTGCAGGTATAGATCATCAGGAGGCGTATAAATAAGCAATGGATCATCTCTCTGATCCCACAAAACTCATTCTAAATCCTTTCAATTACTTCGAATGGAAGACAAAGATCTCTCTGCTCCTCCAAAGCAAAGGGCTTTACCGAGTAACAATGGGAATGAAGAAAGAACCGACTGTTGCAGCAGAGAAGATAAAGTATTACAATAAATTATATGAATAAATTGGGATGATATGTCTATCAATTTCCATAGATATCGTCTTTCATGTCAGTGGAGCCACCACTCCTGATGTGGTCTGGACCACATTGGAAGGACTATTCGGCAAGCAAGATGCAATGAGAGTGCATCAACTGGAGAATGAACTCATATCCCTAAGTCCAATTCATTTCAGAAACCTGCAAAAATTCTTCACCAAGTTCAAATCCCTCCTCATTGAACTTAATGCACGTGGATTCACGAAAGGGGAAGAACAACTCATCCTTTCAATTCTCTCGAAACTAGGCCCTGAATATTCTATATTTGTGTCGTCTTTTCAAGCATCTAAATTGACTAAGGAAAAATGGAAAATGACTCCATTCAATGATTTCATTGCAGAATTAACTCAAGAGCAAGCTAAGTTAGTCAAAATGAGTGCCATCAAGCATTCCAAGAACCAAGCACTTGCGGCTATTGATTCTCCAAAGAGCAGTGGAAAAGACAAGGAAAAAGGAAGGGGTAAATTTCCTGAATCGAAGAAGGAGAGATTCACACAATCTTCAGAGAACTTTTCTGCGCCTAAGGGTAAGAAGAATAAGAAGGAAAGAACACTTTGTAGTTACTATTCTAAAGTTTTTCATCCCGAATAAAATTGCATGAGGAAGATTATCGATGAGATGGCTAAGTAATTGCAGCAACACAATCTCACGGTGCCCGAAAATGCAAAGAAGAAAGATGATAACAGAACGGGAGGGAGAGAACGAGATGGTCATGCTTTAATGGATGTCACATCCACTCCATCATCTTGGATCCTTGATTCAGGTGCATTGAACCATATTTATGCATCAAAAGATGAATTTTCCTCCATCGAAGAAAGCACCAGATTCCGAATTTACTTGGGAGATGCCACACCCGCAAAGGTGTGCGGAGAAGGAATTGTTGATCTTGAAGGGGGTTGCTTCACAAATGTGATTCGTGTCCCCTTTTTGTCCACAAATATTCTCTCAATATATCAGATCACTCATTCCTTCTCTGGAAGGAAGGTGGAGTTCACTCCAGACTCCACAGTGATTACCGACATTTCTACAGGCTCACAGCTTGCACATGGAATTGCAGATCACGATTCTCGTTTGTATTTCTTCTCCCACTTTGTTCCTAAATCTATTAGCACTGTATTTCTATCACAATCTAATGATATCAGCAGGTTATGGCATGAAATATTTGGCCATCTAAACTATAAGTACTTGCATCAACTCAGCAAGGAAAACATGGTAGAAGGATTGCCAGCTATTAAATTCACAAGCGGTGTATGTCAAGGATGCATTCTTGGCAAGCATCCAGAGAAAAAGTTTGAAAAATGGAAGGCACAAAGAGATTATTCACCTCTTTGGATAGTTCAGAGTGACATTACGAGCCCATTCCCGCAGCCTTCAATCAATATACAACTACAACACACAGTGCCATATACACCATAGCAGAACAGTATTGCGGAGAGGAAAAATTGCTCCTTAAAAGAGATGGTCAATTGTATGCTCCAATCAAAATCATTAGCTCCCAAGATATGGGCTGAAGATATTAATTGTGCAGCATACATTCAGAACCAAGTTCCTCACAAATCACTCAAAGGAACCACTCCTTTTGAATGTTGGACCGGTAAGAAACCGAAAGTGTCGCACTTTCGTATTTTTGGTTCACGAGCATGGGCTCACATTCTGAAAGATAAGAGGAAGGCTTTGGATCCTCAAAGTGTTGAATGCATATTTGTTGGATATCTTGAATGTGTCAAAGAATATAGATTGCTGGACTCTAACACTGAAAATTTCATTCTAGCTCGAAGTGTGAAGTTTGAAGAAGAATCACTGCATGATTTTTCAGAAGACCCTGTCGAGGAACCGCTTGTTGTCATTGATGAGGAAGAGTCAGAAACTTCTTCGAGCACTTCAGAACAGCCATTAGAGAAGAATTTCAGGTCTTATAGAAAGGATGAGGATAATTTCATGGCTGTTCCAACTTAGTTGCCAACTTGGGCAGAGAAAACCATGCAAGATGCGGGTGAACTAGTCAGTGATCCTACGGATACAAGAAGGACTAGATCACATTTTTTTGGGGCTCCTCAAGCCCTGGCTACCATAAAACCTTTGCTTCCCATACATTTCTATATGTCACTTGGTTCACATCCAAAGTCACACTCTGAGGTTGCAGACATCTTCACCAAGTCCTTCACGGAAAAGAAATTTTCAGAACTGAGAGCTATGCTTGGAGTGGTGGAGACAACTGAGTAGGTCACTTTTGGCCACTAAGAATTTTTTTCCTCTTTTTTTGGGGGGGAGGGGGTGTTTTACATGAGTTTTTCCCTCTTTCCTCTTTTCATGAGGAATTATTTTATGTAATGAGTACCTAAAATTGCCAAGTTGTCGGGACTCAAAGTTTTTGTCATTACAGTTAGGCTTAAAGGGGGGGTGTTGGAGCATAATCCTAACTTAAATTAGTTTATTCCTAGATTATACTCCTAGATATTTGTTAATACATTCATTTACACTTTATTTCACCTAATTTGGCCACATAGAGAAGAAGGGTGCCTCATCCCTAGATTTTAGGGAAAACTGTTAATTTTAGATCAAGACTCAACTCCCAGTTCTTGGTCTTCTTGATTTTTCTTGATTTATTCTTGATTTTTCCTTGATTTATTCCAAATCCCCCATGAAAAACTCATCTATTATTAGGGAATGTGAACCTTTTCTTTGAGTGAGAGATTTATTCCTTAATTAATGATTTTTGCTGTTACTATTATTAGTAACTACTATTTCGGGTCAGTTAAGTGAGTTGGAACTGCTTCTCTTGTCAGTTAAGTGAGATTAAGTGAGCTAATGTTCATCACTTAAATATTGTGTACATTAATGAGTGTGTGAAATATATATTTAGTGGTCTAGGTCGAACTATGTGGTCTCCGTTAGCTTATGACACCTATTTTAGCTATTTCTAGCTTTTTTTGACTAGAATTTCTATGTTGGAAATTCTATATATTCACCTCCTCTCTCCTTTTTGAGGATGGTTGCTCATGTATATTCATTTTTTATTAATATAATTCTCTGATTTATGGAGAAAAAACTTTCTCTCATCTCTTGAATATTAGCAAATTGTTTGTGTTCAATTTAACTAGAATTCTATATCTATCGGTGTTTCTGCAGGAATTCTACACAACCCCAAAGAAGAGAGTTACATTTTTTCATTAAAATCAAGGGGAGTATCCCTAACCTTTGCCATTTATGTCAAAGGGGGAGAGAAATTGGAATCATGATGATAGGGGGAGAATGAGTGTTTCCATCAATGACAAAGGGGTGATTGTTGGAAGATTGGTTGTTGTCATTGATGTCAACCCTAGTCATGGGGTTTGGACTGCAAGATTGAAGGAAAATGCACATGCAGATATAAAACCAATGGATGGATAGTATAAATCATGTTGTTTCCAGTGGTATGTGGCACGTCACGTGGATCCTCATGGTTGAGGAGAAATGAATTTTTGAAGATGAAAAAGTGAATTGTACATGTAGGCCCTGAAGATAATTACAAAATAAGAAAGTGTCAGGTCGGCCCTAATGTTAAAAGGAAGTGACATAAATAGTATAAATAAACATCATTATACATTCATTTGATATAAGTCGAAGTTAAGAGGGAAGAAGAAGTAAAAGAATGGCGGATTTCAAGGGAGGATGAAGTCTTTTGGTGATGTGTTCTAAAGTATGTTATTTTCGGGTCATCTTACCATTTTTTCTATAACTTTTTTCTAGAACGATTCAGATGGTGAAATAGATATGGTATTGATAAGACACATCAATATATATCTGGTAAAAATTTCAGCTCTTGATTCACTATAATTATGGAGATACACTCTATGGAAGATAGGGTTTGTGACCAGTCCCGAAGCTAGTCAATAAACAGGTGTTTCGGGTAAAACAGTTATAAATTTTTCATACGGAATCCAAATGAAGTGGGAACACTTCCATTGGAAAGAGTACAAACTATAGTTTCTTGTGTGCAATTTTCAGAATCGGATGTTAAATATTGAGCATGGGGAATGTTGTACAAGTTGGGTCTTCTTATTATAACATAATTGAATAAAGTCTACCATTCTTTCTATAACCTCTTTTTGGGGAGGATTCAAGGAGTGAAATTTGGAGGAGTTTCAGAGAATACATTGAGTAATATTATCTACAGAATTAGAGTACTCCAAGAATTGAGGAATTGCAGAAATTGAAGAAGTCTCAGGAAGAATTATTAGGTTCTATGTGATGATTGGTTGATGGTGATGATTTAATGTAAAGTTTTATTATCTCTCATATATTCTTGGGTGGAAGGAAGGGGCAAGGATGGAGAGTTCAAATATCTCTTGATATTGGAGGATTGTATCTTCCTCTTGGAGGTTTATCCATCCCTTTATATTTGGAAGTTGTAGCTACCTTTGGAAGTCATTACTTCCCTTGAACAATAACTATTGATTATTTCTCATATATTGTGCATGGTGTATTATGGTGTATTGGTGTAATTCTTATACCATTGTTCATTTCTCATTGGATATAGTTGAATGGTTTAAGTATAAGTTGAAAAAGGTTTTTAATTGTACTTGATACTGATTCAACCCCCTCTCGGTATCAACATAAGAAACATCTACTTATTGCATTATATTTTTTTATTATCTTTAGCATTGTTGTAAATATTATCTTTAACATTGTTTTCTTGTTATCATTAACAAATTTGTAAATATTTGGGGGTTCTAATTATATTATAATGTGGTAGGATGATCGTGGAAAAGGGTCAACTGCAGAACATTTAAATGATTATCAATTTCCACTTTCATTTTATGTTGTTTTTATTATTTGCTTATATAATTTTATTGAAATAGCATTGTTTTTGCTGAAATTATATGTAGTCAGCAGGCCATGTGAATCATGATTCCACCGATGAGGAGGGGTTTTATTCTTGCATTGATCTGATGCTCTTATTAAAAAAAAGATCATTAAAGCTAACAAGGAACTTGTTAGCTTGTTAGATCGTCCAGAACAAACTCCCAGTGTCAAAGAAAAGATCAAGCTCCTTATGTCACAACTTAACACATATAAGGTAATAACCATAATTTAAAGTGTTTTTTTTTCATGCACTCATATGTTCAATTATGATACTTTGTTCTTTAACTTTTACATTATCTCATGAAAAAGCATTATCTTTTTTATAAAGGAATATTTGGAGCTTGTTCATCACGGTGTTGGTAGTAGTGGCGCTATAGAGACGCTATAGAGTCCTAATGCAAGTGGTCATACAACTGCTAGAGCACTATTTACTTCTCCATCTTCCACACCTCATTTAGATAGGAGCCATGACACACACCGACGGGAATCCACACCTCGATCAGAGTCTAGAGATGGTGGCAGATATGAGGATCATAGTGATGTGGTTGAGATGGTTGCATTTCCTAGAGCTAGACATGTGACAAGCACAGGGACCCTTCTGTGCACATTTTTGGTCGATGATAATGGAATTACATTAAAACAATAAAGACTCCCAGGTATTTTTAATTAATATTTTAATCGTTCAATGTTGTCCTCATACAGAAATCATCTAGATTATTAATTTTAAATTAATGATCATATATTTTTTTGTGTAGGAAACGATCTTTTTTATAGGCACGTAGAGAGCAAGACCTTGTCTACTTTTGGGTCAACCTTACGCATGAGGTGGAATTGCAATAATTCCAACCGCAAAAAGGAACTTATGAATTATCTTGAAGAACTCTTTGGTGTAAACATGTTCAATAAAAAAGCAGTCACATCTGCAGTGGGTGAATATTTAAAATATACGTGGGATGTTTATAGATGAAGCTTGGAAAGAAATCCTAGGTATGAGAATCCTCCCTCAATTTCAGAGAGGGAGTGGAAGGAGATCAATGATGATCCAAAAGAGAATATTTTGAAACAATCAGGAGAAAAAATAACTGGTACACCAAGGTAAATTACAATTTTTTGAATTCAATACTAGCTTTATTTTTCTTTAGATCTAAATAAAAGTGTGGTTATATATAACATACTTGAAAATTTTGATGATAGGTTGCCTAACACTTCGAACGAAACCAAAGCAAGGATTTCCAAACATGGCCAACATAAGCTAGGCTAGGGTGGCAACTCAAGGTTACAATCATGAATCGTAAGTACCCAAACATCTTAAGAACATTATTTGTATCACCTTACAACTTTAAGGTCATTGCAACCAAAAACATTAAGAAACCATACCCTTATGCAATGCAAGGCGACGAATTCGGAACTGAAACCATGGAGGAAGACCTCCAACTTGGTTACAAGTACGGTTATAAATCTGTGGTTGATCGTAGGAAAAGAATGGGGAAAACCCCAAGATCCAATTTGCGGGATAAGGTAAATAAAAATCAGTCCACATTAACCTTTTGTTACTTATAAAATACGTAAATATTTGATATCGTCTATAATTTAATGTCTTACTTTGTTTTAATCAGGGGAGAAACACTATCAATGAAAACATTAGTACTGGACAACAGAGCGTTGATAGTGAAACGCATCTAGAAGATCATGGTACTCCCCAACAGCCCCATCCCAGTGAGCTCCAGCCCCAAGATGTTCCTGTGACTGAGGCCCACGACAGTAAAATGACTATATATTAATCATATACTTAATAATTTTGTACTTATAAATTTTGACGTTTCAATGGAAGAGAATGTCATAGATGATCCTCCTCGACCTAAATATCAGGTGAATAGGTTGATAGCCATTCCAACGGTGCCGACTAGAGGACCAGGTAAATAATTACATTGCAATTTATTTTTTTAATATTAATGAACTACTTCAATGATATTTAAAAATTGGCCATATATATTTAATATTTTTTATTTTTTAAGGTGATGGCCCCTCACAGCAGCTTCCATGCCATGGGTATGAGACCAGACGTACTCAACGTGAAAGGAAGAAAACAAAATCAACTGTTGAAGAGAACCCAGTAAAAGAAGACATGGACATGGATGCTTTGCTTAAGAACTGGAAAGCACAAAAGAAGACTAAAAGAAATTCATGATGTTATGTAATAATTTATAAGACAGTTAGATGTACATTATATAGTTGAAAATGTAATGATGCATATAATGCATTGACATTATGGGTACTTTTTCATCTGATAATATACACAAGGCTATTTCTATGGCTTGTATATATCTGTGAATGTAATTTTGTTATGCACTTAATGATAATTTCAGCTTCTCTTAATGATGCAACTTCCAAAATCTTGTGACATGATATAAGCAACTTTGAAATTCATGTGACATGTTTCATTGTGTCTCACATGACAAAGAGCATTACCATTCTTTTCATTATGTCTTTTCATTATGTCATGGACATGGTGTTGTACTCAACATTGCCTCAAATCCTACTTATTCCTTCCTCTATGATATGTACAATGATGTTGAACCCTCCACAAATCATTGTGAGTAGAAAAATAAGCCAAGAACAGGAACCCAAAGATTTCAATGTTAAGGTCTTGTGATTCCACAAGGTGGGATACAAAGAGGAATTGTTTCCATGCATAAACATGCTAAATAACTTGATTGAGAATGCGGATGTAACAAGTTGAACATTGAAATAATAGAGCGATGACATAATCAAGCAATATGGGTGGTCATAGATGTTTAGCTATTATTCAATCATTTAACCTTTAATGTCTTTTAAAAATGTCGTTTTGAAGCGTGGTCAACTCCATGATCCAAAACACATTTCTGAAAAGGTATAAATCATTTTCTTCTCTTGCGTCATGAAAGTTTCCTTCATTTCCTTGTATACTTGAATTCAAATTCGGAAAAAAAAAATGACACAAGGCATGCATAACACACAATTGTTTTATGACTAAGAGTAATAGTAATTTTTCATATTCATAAACACAAAAATGAGACTTATCTTTTAAAAAAAATTGGTTCAAGAGATTGGTCATGTAAGAGAAAATTTCCATTGAACCACAACCATCTAGTGTAGATACCACCACCAACCTAGGCTATGAGGCCACCATGGTGAAAAAACCAAGCAACAAGATTCTATATTTCTCATCCCAACCTTTCTACTCACATTCTTACCTAACCTTCTCAACGCAAAGCATTACAAGAATCTACTTCATCTTGCGATATATAAGGAAATCGCTTCCACTACAACATGCAGCATAAGGAATATATTCACTTTATGTACTTCATGGTCCCTTAGATATATTATTCTCTCTACTTCTCTTTAGTGTGGATAGAAAGAGCTTGATCTATTGTATTCTTTCTAAGAATTCCCTAAAAGAACTATATTTGTCTCTCAAGGATATAAAGAGAATATAATGCATAGTGAATGATGAATTGTTATCTTCCCTATCCTATATGCTCACCTACAACCACTATATTTCATCCAAATTCTACAATGTTCCTCTTCTTGATGTTGATTTTGGTTAATTTTCAAATTGGTATGGGTTGGAAATGAAGAATAAAACATGAAATATGTAGCGAATTAATGTTAGAGTGCTTACCACAATGTTAGAGTCAATAACAATGATATCATTGGTGGAAATGATGGATGACATTACCTATAACTAGCGGAATGTAGGACTCTTACACTTCCCATGGAATGAATATTGTACTCAACCCATGCTCCCATTATTATGTTACAATACTTTCCCCACCAACCTCTTACATAGATTCAAGGATTGGTTGATAACTCAAAGAAGGTATATGGCTTCATTTAAGGCACATTGTAGACGAATATGAGTTCTGAGAATGACCTTGGAGATAAAGGATTTATTTTCCCATAGGTACCCTTTCATATTCCCCTATAGTGGAATCATAGTGCCTCTCATGCCTTCATGTGTTTTCTATGGTCAGTTGCATCACCATACATTGAAGCACTTGGAAGGCCTAATTACTATTTAACTATTTGAGTGAATTTTACTAGAGTTGTGTTAGAGTCTTAGGATTGTGTTTTGTATTTGTAAAATACACCATGTGAAACTCTTACATCAAATCCATACATTGGCATTGACCTATTGAAATAAGTATTATCAAATATTTGTTGTACCACTCGAGCACATATTTCAGTTTAGACACATTTTCTTTGAGTATTTCATCTTGTATATTGATTTATTTATTTTATATGTAACCTTGTAGGTTAGAAATATTTAAGCAATTTTAAACTATAGTGAACTCCATATCATCCAACCATTTCCTTAGGCTTCATGGCGTCCCTCCATTATTATGAAAACTTCAAGCATTATCAATTCTCTTGAACCTCTTGCATGGTACAGGATGCACTAGATACATATGGTTAAGATGGATTTTGATTATGCATGGGGTGCTCAAGCATGGGATGATATTTTATTAGGTATACTGCATATCTAATCTTCTTGCACAATGTATTCCAAAGGCTAAAACTCCCTTAGATGGTGGTGTACTTGATTTTTACATGGCGTCTTATATTATGTATTGTCTATGTGTGAGCTAAGAGTTCTCTTGTTTCAAGCCCAACTAGTAGCCTTCCTTTGCACTTGTACATGGTTATTTCCTCATATATGTTTAGCTATTATTAAGTCATTTAACCTTTTAGTGTCTTTGAAAAATGTGGGTTTGAAGGGTGGTCACCTCCACGATCCAAAACACATTTCCAAAAAGGTATAAATCATTTTCTTCTCTTGCATCATGAAATTTTTCTTCATTTCCTTGTATACTTGAATTCAAAATAGGAAAAAAAAATGACACATGGCATGCATAACACATAATTGTTTTATGACTGAGAGTAATAGTAATTTTTCATATTCATAAACAAAAAAATGAGACTTATCTTTTAAAAAAAATTGGTCCAAGAGATTGGTCATGTAAGAGAAAATTTCCATTGAACCACAACCATATAGTGTAGATACCACCACCAACCTAGGCCATGAGGCCACCATGGTGAAAAAACCAAACAATAAGATTCTATATTTCTCATCCCAACCTTTCTACCCACATTCTTACCTAACCTTCTCAACGAAAATCATTACAAGAATCTACTTCATCCTACGATAGATAAGGAACTCTCTTCCACTACAAGATGCAACATAAGGAATATATTCACTTTATGTACTTCATGGTCCCTTAGATATATTATTCTCTTTAGTTCTCTTTAGTGCAGATAGAAAGAGATTGATCTATTGTATTCTTTCTAAGAATTTTCTAAAATAACTATATTTGTCTCTCAAGGATATAAAGAGTATATAATGGATAGTGAATGATAGATTGTTATCTTCCCTATCATATATTCTCACCTACAACTATTATATTTCATCCAAAGTCTACAATTTTCCTCTTCTTCATATTGATTTTGGTTAATTTTCAAATTGGTATGGGTTGGAAATGGAGAATAAAACATGAAATATGTAGAGAATTAATGTTAGAGTGCTTCCCACAATGTTAGAGTAAATGACAATGATATCATTGGTGGAAATGATGGATGACATTACCTATAACTAGCAGAAAGTAAGACTCTTACACTTCACATGGCATGAATATTGTACTCAACCCATGCTCCCATTATTATGTGAAAAGACTTTCCCCACCAACCTCTTACATAGAATCAAGGATTGGCTGATAAGTCAAAGAAGGTATATGGCTTCATTTAAGGCACATTGTAGAAGAATATGAGTTATGAGAATGAACTTAGAGATAGAGGATTTATTTTCCCATAGGTCCCCTTTCATCTTCCCGTATAGTGGAATCATAGTGCCTCTCATGCCTTCATGTGTTTTCTATGGTGGGTTGCATCACCATACATTGAAGCACTTGGAAGGCCTAATTACTATTTAGCTATTTGAGTGAAGGTCATTAGAGTTGTGTTAGAGTCTTAGGATTGTTTTTTGTATTTGTAAAATACACCATATGAAACTCTTACATCAAAGCCATACATTGTCATTGACCTATTGAAATAAGTATTATCAAATAGTTGTAGTACCACCCGAGCACATATTTCAGTTTAGACACATTTTCTTTGAGTATTTCATATTCTATATTGCATTATTTATTTTATATGTAACCTTGTAGGTTAGAAATATTTAAGCAATTTTAAACTATAGTGAACTCCATATCATCAAACCATTTCTTAGGCTTCATGGCCTCCCTCCATTCTTATGAGAACTTCAAGCCTTAGCAATTCTCTTGAACCTCTTGTATGGTAGACGATGAACTAGATACATATGGTTAAGATGGATTTTGATTATGCATGGGGTGCTCAAGCATGGGATGATATTTTATTAGGTATACTTCATATCTAATCTTCTTGCACAATCTATTCCAAAGGCTAAAACTTCCTTAGATAGTGGTGCACTTGAGTTTTACATGGCGTCTTATCTTATGTATTGTGTATGTGTGAGATAAGAGTTCTCTTGTTTCAAGCCCACTTAGTAGCCTCCCTTTGCACTTGTACATGGTTATTTTCTCATAGATGTTTAGCTATTATTCAGTCATTTAACCTTTTAATGTCTTTGAAAAATGCAGATTTGAAGGGTGGTCACCTCCATGATCCAAAACACATTTCCGAAAAGGTATAAATCATTTTCTTCTCTTGTGTCATGAAATTTTCCTTCATTTCCTTGTATACTTAAAATCAAACTCGGAAAAAAAAATGACACATAGCATGCATAACACAACGTTTTTATGACTGGGAGTAATAGTAATTTTGCATATTCATAAACAAAAAAATGAGAATTATCTTTTAACAAAAATTGGTCCAAGATATTGGTCATGTAAGAGAAAATTTCCATTGAACCACAACCATCTAGTGTATATACCACCACCAACCTAGGCTATGAGGCCACCATGGTGAAAAAACCAAGCAATAAGATTCTATATTTCGCATCCCAACCTTTCTACTCGCATTCTTACCTAACCTTCTCAATGCAAAGCATTACAAGAATATGCTTCATCCTACAATATATGAGGAACTCACTTCCACTACAACATGAAACATAAGGAATATATTCAATTGATGTACTTCATGGTCCCTTAGATATATTATTCTCTCTAGTTATCTTTAGTGTGGATAGAAAGAGCTTGATCTATTGTATTCTTTCTAAGAATTTCCTAAAATAAATATATTTGTCTCTCAAGGATATAAAGAGTATATAATGGATAGTGAATGATGAATTGTTATCTTCCCTATCCTATATGCTCACCTACAACCACTATATTTCATCCAAAGTCTACAATTTTCCTCTTATTGATGTTGATTTTGGTTAATCTCCAAATTGCTATGGGTTGGAAATGGAGAATAAAACATGCAATATGTAGAGAATTAATGTTAGAGTGATTCCCACACTGTTAGAGTCAATGAAAATGATATAATTGGTGGAAATGATGGATGACATTACCTATAACTAGCAGAATGTAGGATTCTTACACTTCACATGGCATGAATATTGTACTCAACCCATGCTCTCATTATTATGTGAAAATACTTTCCCCACCAACCTTTTACATAGATTCAAGGATTGGTTGATAAGTCAAAGAAGGTATATGGCTTCATTTAAGCCACATTGTAGAAGAATATCAGTTCTGAGAATGACCTTGGAGATAGAGGATTTATTTTCCCATAGGTCCCCTTTCATCTTCCCGTATAGTGGAATCATAGTGCCTCTCATGCCTTTATGTGTTTTCTGTGGTGGGTTGCATCACCATACATTGAAGAACTCAGAAGGCCTAATTACTATTTAACAATTTGAGTGAAGGTCATTAGAGTTGTGTTAGAGTCTTAGGATTGTGTTTTGTATTTGTAAAATACATCATGTGAAACTCTTACATTTAAGCCATACATTGTCATTGACCTATTGAAATAAGTATTATCAAATAGTTTTTGTACCACCTGAGCACATATTTCAGTTTAGACACATTTTCTTTGAGTATTTCATCTTCTATATTGCATTATTTATTTTATATGTAACCTTGTAGGTTAGAAATATTCAAGCAATTTTAAACTATAGTGAACTCCATAGCATCCAGCCATTTCCTTAGGCTTCATGGCCTCCCTCCATTCTTATGAGAACTTCAAGCCTTAGCAAATTCTCTTGAACCTCTTGTATGGTAGACGATGCACTAGATACATATGGTTAAGATGGATTTTGATTATGCATGGGGTGCTCAATCATGGGATGATATTTTATTAGGTAGACTTCATATCTAATCTTCTTGCACAATGTATTCCAAAGGCTAAAACTCCCTTAGATAGTGGTGCACTTGAGTTTTACATGGCGTCTTATCTTATTTATTGTGTATGTCTGAGATAAGAGTTCTCTTGTTTCAAGCCCACCTAGTAGCCTTCCTTTGCACTTGTACATGGTTATTTCCTCATAGATGTTTATCTATTATTCAATCATTTAACCTTTTAATGTCTTTGAAAAATGTTGGTTTGAAGGGTGGTCACCTCCATGATCCAAAACACATTTTTGAAAAGGTATAAATCATTTTCTTCTCTTGCATCATGAAATTTTCCTTCATTTCCTTGTATACTTAAATTCAAAATCGAAAACAAAAAATGACACATAGCATGCATAACACATAATTTTTTTATGATTGGGAGTAATAGTAGTTTTTCATATTCATAAACAAAACAATGAGACTTATCTTTTAAAAAACATTGGTCCAAGAGATTGGTCATGTAAGAGAAAATTTCCATTGAACCACAACCATATAGTGTAGATACCACTACCAACCTAGGCTATGAGGCCACCATGGTGAAAAAACCAAGCAATAAGATTCTATATTTCACATCCCAACCTTTCTACTCACATTCTTACCTAACCTTCTCAACGCAAAGCATTACAAGAATCTGCTTCATCCTGTGAGAGATAAGGAACTCTCTTCCACTACAACATGCAACATAAGGAATATATTCACTTTATGTACTCCATGATCCCTTAGATATATTATTCTCTCTACTTCTCTTTAGTGTGGATAGAAAGAGCTTGATCTATTGTATTATTTCTAAGAATTTCCTAAAAGAACTATATTTGTCTCTCAAGGATATAAAGAGAATATAATGGATAGTGAATGATGAATTGTTATCTTCCCTATCTTATATGCTCACCTACAACCACTATATTTCATCCAAAGTCTACAATTTTCCTCTTCTTGATGTTGATTTTGGTTAATTTCCAAATTGGTATGGGTTGGAAGTGGAGATTAAAACATGAAATATGTAGAGAATTAATGTTAGAGTGCTTCCCACAATATTAGAGTCAATGACAATGATAGCATTGGTGGAAATGATGGATGACATTAGCTATAACTAGAGGAATGTAGGACTCTTACATTTCCCATGGCATGGATATTGTACTCAGCCCATGCTCCCATTATTATGTGAAAAGACTTTCCCCACCAACCTTTTACATAGATTCAAGGATTGGTTGATAAGTCAAAGAAGGTATATGGCTTCATTTAAGGCACATTGTAGAAAAATATGAGTTCTAAGAATGACCTTGGAGATAGAGGATTTATTCTCCCATAGGTCCCCTTTCATCTTCCCCTATAGTTGAATCATAGTGCCTCTCATGCCTTCATTTGTTTTCTATGGTGGGTTGCATCACCAAACATTGAATCACTTGGAAGGCCTAATTACTATTTAACTATTTGAGTGAAGGTCATTAGTGTTGTGTTAGAGTCTTAGGCTTGTGTTTTGTATTTGTAAAATACACCATGTCAAACTCTTACATAAAAGCCATACATTGGCATTGACCTATTGAGATAAGTATTATCAAATAGTTGTTGTACCACACAAGCACATATTTCAGTTTAGACACATTTTCTTTGAGTATTTCATCTTCTATATTGCATTATTTATTTTATATGTAACCTTGTAACCTTGAATGAGACTTTTTAGCACACAATGAATTCCATATGGTTAATGATTGTATTTGAATCTCTCACTACAACCAATGATTGAGCAAATGAACCTTTAGAAATTTTCAATCCTTTCCAAAGTGCATAAGCTTTTGCTTGGTAGTTGGAAAAAACACCAAGTCCTCATGTAAAAGAAGTTATTAATATAAATAATAAATAATGTCAATGTTTTATATTGATAGTTATTAATATGGTAATATAAATATTTATATTGCCACCTTTTTTTTTTTTTTTAAATAAATATTTGTTGTCACCATTTCGACGACAATAATATACCTGCAATGAATTCTCTATATAAACAAAAAAATGTGGTTGTCTCAAGTGCGACGAAAATAAAATTGATGTGACACATTTGGTATATAAACAAAGCAATGTTGTCATTCCTGCAATGAATTCTCTATATAAAAAAAAAAATGTTGTCATTGCAAGTGCGACGACCATAAAATTGT
This sequence comes from Picea engelmannii, assembly GCA_009831015.1. NCBI lineage: Eukaryota > Viridiplantae > Streptophyta > Pinopsida > Pinales > Pinaceae > Picea > Picea engelmannii. The sequence goes on along the minus strand of ML779931.1, from coordinate 230,531 downwards.
TGCAAGACATTTTCTATATAAAAATAAATGTTGTCGTTCCTGCGATGACTTCACTATATAAACAAAAAAAATGTTGTCATCGCAAGTGAGATGACAATAAAAATTATTGCGATGCATTTTCTATATAAACAAAGAGAAGTTGTCGTTGTAATTTCGACGACAACATAAAATCTTGTGACGAATTAGCTATATAAACAACGAAAATTGTCGTCGCAATGGTCGTCACAATTGAGACGAACTATTGGTTTCACTTAGTCAACCTATAATAAGGTCCTTTCAGTGGATGTATGAGGCACTGATCAGCCATTTGGACAGAGATGAGGCCAGGCCGTTGGTGCCCCTTGAGGGTCCACCGTGCGCTCTGGTTGGTACTAGTAGCATTCACCACGAACTCGAGAAGGTCAAATTTCCCGAGTTCTTTGGTGCCCCGGATGGCGTAGCCACCAAGGCATTGTTGGAGAATGTGGCGATATGCTTTGCACTTTGTGACTATACCTCCAACATGAATTTATGCATGGTGTTATTTCAACTAAAGGGGACCGCTCTTCTATGGTGGAAGATGCTCTTGCCACAATTGAACATGGTCATCGAAGATGTGTCATGGGAATGGTTCTGAGAGAGGTATCTATTAGAGGAATTCATTGAGCATCAACTCAATGAGTTCAACGCCTTGTGACAGAGTGGTTGTACGGTTCCCAAGTATGAGGCCCATTTTATGGCATTCCTTTAGTATGCTCCACACCTGAATACCGAGAAACTTAAGGTCAACACGTTCTTGTTTGGTCTTAATGTCATCATTCATGTGAATCTTAGGATTCTGATGCCTTAGACCTTGCATGATGTCATCCAAAAGGCCCTCATAGCAGAGGAGGAGCTTATCAGTGGGGTTCAAAGTCGAACTCCAGGGAGACCAACAGTGTTGGAAGGTTTACAGTTGGGAGTAAGCTTGTCATCGATGGCAAGAACAGCGATGGAAAAGATCAACATGATCAACAGCGTAGTGATAATAGAAGAGGAGGAGCAACAGTGAACATTGGATCTTTTTCAGAATCCTCGATGACCGTCAGATCTGTTTATGGACAAGAATAATGCGCATAAGAGGAGGATAGATCTTAGGTGTCAGATCTGAGCGTAATATCCAACCATCGTTGGATCAGGGAGAACCTGCACGTTCATTAAAGAGCATGAAGAGGTGAAATGCGAAATGCCGAAATATGTTGGTCTGACTCCATTTAGGAGTTTTGTAGATCGGGACTTGAAGGCTCGAGACCCTTCAACATAAGTGGAGAAATCACGAAGTGGAAAAATCGCGAAGTGTCGAAATCACGAAATCTGATATGGCGAAATGATCCTAGCTGTTGGATCAAGGAGTGATCTGCGTCGTCAGATCCAGGAGGTGAATATGGAAAACCACGTCAGAAAGGACAGTCGTGGACCGTTAGATCAAGAGGATGCATGGAAAAAGTTTAGAGCACCACAAAGACTCCATTTCATAGTTTCACAGATTGGGAAATTCAAAGGAAAGAGATTCAAACTCACAACACACGAGATCACGAAAAGATCTTGACTGTCAATTCACCAAGAATGTGGACCATCGATCTGAGCTCCATCTTGGAGCTTCTCCTATCGCAACTTGGAGTGACGAGAAGCTCCATCACTAAAATAGCAAGATGCGAGATCACGAAAAGATCTGGACCGTTGATTCATCCAGATCGTGGACCGTCGATCAGGGTCGATGAAGATCATGAGTTCACAGTATCTATTAGCACAGCCTATGGTCACCACGTGTGGTCACATGGAGGAAGGACCTAGTGCATATGAGCTCTGCCTCGAAATTTCGGGGATCATGTCTGGGAGTGTCGAGACACTAGATCATACGAATGTCGAAATACCGAAAAGGTGAATTTTCAGTGTAACCGGTGGTCACCACCTGTGGTCTCGTAGAGGAGGGAGCTAGAGAAGCCAAGCTCCTTTTCAAAGCTCGTGACATGGAGACTCAAGATGTCTCATCGAAGAATATCTGAAATGAGAAAGTGTGAAATGGATAAATAATGGCAATACCCTTCACAATTGATCCAACGATGGAGGTGAACATGAGCATGATCGAAGGGCTAATGTTGATCCTCACAGTGTAACTACTAGAAACCATTGATGGTTTCTACCAGAGGATTCCAAGAGACTTCTGTGTGATTTCCAGAGGAGCTGAAGAGTTACAAGGAATCGTTCAGTGGAATGAAGACAATTCGTGGAGGAAATTGATAGTTGGATGAGGGTTGGAGCTCATAACTAAAACAGAAAGGATAAGCTCGACTATGCCAGAGAAGACGAAGAGCCTAAACTGCCAGAGAGGCTGAGGTATCTTAGCAGAACACCCAGTGATGTTGGATGCATGGTGGGAACCACCAGAGAAGCTTAAGAGTTGTGATGATTAGACAGAGCACTCGAGATGTGGAGGAGATCGATGCGGTGTGAGTATGCAGAGGTATTGTGCACATTGCATGCACAAGGTGCACAGAAGCTATAAGTACACGATACAGAGAAGAGATGTTGTTGTTGTTTCTATTGTGAGTGATGGAGGTGTAAAGAAGGAGGTGGAGTGCAGCAGGTGAAATGCACAGAAGACAAAAGGTGCATTGAAGAGGAATGGCGCACAGAGTACAAAAGATAGAAGAACAAAAAGTTCAAGGTATGCATGCAGGATGACAGTAAGGCAGGCGGAGGAGTGAAATCTTGCAGAACAATGATGAATCTGGGAAGCCATTGTTGAACATTATATTATTGTAATAAGTTTCAGTAGAAAATATTTATAAAAAAGGGTGGAAGGGAGGTGCTAGGGAGGACCAGTGTCCTCAGAGGTTCAAGTGGGTGCTTGAACATAGGGAGTTGTAGCTTCTTTCTAGCTGATGCTAGAGAAACTAGGGAGTTGGTGCTTCCTTCTAGTTGGTGCTAGAGAAACCAGGGAGTTGGTGCTTCCTTCTAGTGGGTGCTAGAGAAAACAAAGAGTTGGTGCTCTCAGCAAGTTGCAGCTTGCAAAACATAGGTTGTAGGCTCACATTGAGTTGGTGCTCAATTATAGATGATGTACATAACTTGAAATTCTGCCTATCATTTCGAAGAAGAAGAGGTTTTCTCCCTTTATGGGTTTCCTCATGAAAATCTGTCTCTATGTATATCTTATGTGTGATTGATGCTCATTAGTTTACTGTCCATATGTTGTATAATGTTGATGATCACTTGAAGAAAGAATTAAAATGTATTAAAAGACTTAAAATTGTTTAAGAACAATAACAACTGATTCACCCCCCTCCCCTCTCAGTTGTCTTAGTAATTTCAACAATTTGGTATCAGAGCAGGTTCCTTTTATTCAAAGGTATATATGTACGCTTAAACATGACAAGTCATGAAGGGACTTCAGCCACTAATCCCCCTCTATTTGATGGAACAAATTTTTCCTTCTGGAAGATTAGAATGAGAACATACTTAATGGCCTTGGGTGTTGATGTTTGGGATGTAGTAGAGACTGGATATACAAAGCCTATTGTGCTAGCCTCCAAGGACGATAAGTT
>ML779931.1:190671-226573 GCA_009831015.1 Picea engelmannii | reverse complement strand
CAGAACTCTGATGATGAAAAGAAGTACAAATACAAGAAATATAATAAGAAGAAAAGTTTGGTTGCAAATAATGACAATTCCTCAGAAGACACCGATAGTGACTCTTCCTATGAAGATAAGGAAAATGACTTCATGCTTATGGAAAAAGAAGATTATGATAATAAAATCATAGGCAGTGATGATAATTATGAAGAAGATGTGATTGATATGGAAGGAGAACTGATCAGTGCACTGGAAGAAATTGACAGACTCGGAATTAAGAGCAGAAAGCAAAAACAATTGTTGATATAGTTCGAAAAAGATAGTAAACAGCCTGATGAAGACTTTGCCCTACTGAAAGTGAAATTAGAAGAGGCAAAGAAAATAGAAGACATACTAAAAAAACAATTGTCAGAGAAGAAATCCTGTTGTGAAGCCTTAGAAGAAGAGATAGTAAAAACCAGAAAAGAAATGGAGAAGTTTAAGGGATTGTATCACCAAAATCTGCCAAGTATTAAAGCCTCAGAAGGATTAACCTCCATTCTCAATCAACAAAGAAATCCAAAGTTGAAAGATGGATTGGGATATGAAAAAGGATCAAGTAGTGATCATCCAAGTAATACAGAACCCATCAAGTTTGTCAAATCCTCAAACATTGACAACAGTCACTCTGCAGAAACAAAGAAAGAAAATCAGCCACCAAGAAGGAATGAAAGAAAAATTACCAGAACTAAATTTGTAGATCAGAAAGATTATCGGCATGAAAGAAATTGACCTCCTCAAAGAAGACATATTTTTTCAAGGTACAAAGGTTTTTTCTATGGATATTGTTTTTCCTGCTCTCATTTTGGTCACAAAGCTATAAACTGTTCTTTAAGATTTAGATATGAACAATCAAGATATTCAACGAATAAATATCTTCCACAACAAATATTGAGACAGCCAAGCAACAAACAATCATGGACCATAAATTATGTGATGACTGGGAGAAGGACACAGGTGAAACAAAACAATAGTTATGAGCATAACAATCATTATGATCTATTATTCTGTGAACCAGAATGTTACAACTATCATAATTATGGACATAAAGCTGTAGACTGTCGCTTAAGGAATTACAATCCAGACTTCATCCCCACTGCTAAAAATGTCAAGATTTCGAAGAAGAAAGCAGATGACAAGTGTGGACTAGTATTATCAGCCCAAAAACAAAAGAATCCCTGGTATATTGACAATGGATGTTCCAAACATATGACTAGAGACAAAAGTAAGTTTCTAACTTTAGTGAAAACAAATCAGGGAATGTAACTTTTGGAAATGATGCACTAGGAAAAATAAAGGGTAAAGGAATGGTAAGCCTAAGTAATGGCAAAGGAAAAACTCAAGATGTGTTGTCTGTAGATGGTCTGAAACATAATATACTAAGTGTCAATCGAGTTTGTGACAAAGGATGTGAAGTTTTTTTTACTTCTAAATACTATAAAATAAAGTCTTTGAGTTCATGACAACTGATTGCAAAAGGGGTAAGAACAGAAAATAATGTCTATGTGTTAAAAGAAGAAGAAGAAGAATGTCACTTAAGCAAGTGTGATGAAATTTGGTTGTGGCATAGGAGATTTGGACACCTAAATTTTGATCATATAATCAAGCTCAGAAACAATGGGGCAGTAAATGATCTTCCAAAGATATCAAAGCCATACGACTCTGTTTGTAAACCCTACCAGATAGGAATCTTACTCACACTCAGTTCAAATCTAAAAACTTTCCCTCAACAGAAAAACCTCTCCAGTTAGTACATATGGATTTATGTGGACCATCAAGAAAAGAAGGTATAGGAAAAAAAAACTATTTTATGTTGATTATTGATGATTATTCTAGACTAACATTGGTTGCCTTTTTAAAGGAAAAATCTGAAGCATTTGAAAAATTCAAAGTGTTTAAGGCTCTGACTGAGAATCAAACAAGAAAAAGATTAAAGGCAGTAAGGTATGATAGAGGAGGAGAGTTTAGTTCATGGAACTTCAAAGAGTTCTGTGATAAACATGGGATCAAAAGAGAATACACAATTCCAAGGACTCCACAGCAAAATGGAGTTGTTGAGAGACAGAATAGATCAGTACAACAAATGGCAGGATCAATGATGAATGAAAGGAACATACCTCAGACTTATTGGGTGGAAGAAATTCATACAGTTGTTCATATCCTTAACAAAGCTCATCTCAGGCCACACAGTGACAAGACTCCTTATGAACTGTGGTTTGGAAGACCTGCTTCAATCAAGCATTTTAAAGTTTTTGGGAGTAAATGTTATATCAAGAACAATGATGACAATATTGGCAAATATGATGACCGGGCTGATGAAGGTATCTTTTTGGGTTATGCTACAAATAGTAAAGGGTATATATGCTACAATAAGAGACTACACAAACTAGTTGATTGTATAGACATAAAAGTTGATGAAGAAATCCTAGTCAGAAATGTAAGCAGTGCTGAACCAAGAATAGAAGATATAGTTGAAGATGAAGATGAATAGGTCCAAGGATCGGAAAAGCAAGAATCTGAATCAGATGAAGATACGAATACTCAAACTGACACAAATCAACAGAAAGAAGCAAAATCACCTCTCAGAATTATTAGAAAGAATGATCCTGAAAATCAGATAATTGGAGATATAAATAAAGGAGTTCAGACAAGAAGGAAATTGATTAAAGACTCAGAAAAATCTCATGTTGCCTTTTTATCTATGACTGAACCTAAAATTTTTGAGGAAGCTAGCCAAGATGATAATTGGATTAGAGCAATGAGTGAAGAGCTTGATTAGATTGAGAATAACAATACTTGGGAGCTTGTCCCTAGACCTGAAGATAAAAATGTAATAGGTTTCAAATGGGTGGTCAAGAATAAAATGAATGAAAAATGACAAGTTGTTAGAAATAAATCCAGATTGGTATGTAAAGGGTATGCACAAGTTGAAGGTCAGGACTTTGATGAAACTTTTGCACCAGTGGAAAGATTGGAAGATATTATAATATTTCTTGCTTATTCATGTCACAAGAACTTTAAAGTTTATCAGATGCATGTTAAGTCAACATTTCTTAATGGAGATCTAGAGGAAGAAGTGTATATGGAGAAACCTGAAGGATTCTCATTGACAGATAGTCCTAATAATGTTTGCAAGTTGAAGAAGGCCTTATACGAATTGAAACAAGCACCACGAGCTTGGTCTTATAGACTGGACAAATTTTTACAAGATAAAGGATTCAAGAAAGGTATTGTTGACATCAACCTTTACATTAAGTCTGAAGGTGATAATTTATTAGTTGTTTTGGTTTATGTAGATGATATTATTTTTGGGTGCACTAATGAATGATTTGTCCAGTGGTTTGCTAACTCTATGCAAACAGAATTTGAGATGTCCATGATAGGAGAACTATCATATTTTCTTGGCTTACAAGTAAAACAGAGTTCTGCAGGAATTTTTATATCTCAAGAAAAATACTTGAAAGAAATGTTGAAAAAATTTCAGATGGAGGACTCCTCTCCTGTTAGTACACCCATGGTGGTTGGATGCTAGCTCAGTAAAGATGACACTTCACTCAATGTTGATCAAAGGACATATCGATCAATGATAGGAAGTCTTATGTACATCACAACATCTCGTCCTGATATAATGCAAGCTATTGGAATGGTAGGTCGTTATCATTCTGCTCCTAAACAAATTCATTTGGTAGCTATCAAAAGGATATTCAAATACTTGAAGGGAACAATGACTTATGGTCTGTGGTATCCTAGAAATCAAAATTTTCAGTTAACTGTTTATTCAGTTGCAGATTGGGAAAATTGTGTAGATGAAAGAAAGAGTGCCAGTGGAGGTGCCTTCTTCCTGGGAGACTCATTGGTAGCATGGATTAGTAAGAAACAGGGGTCTATTTCCTTATCAACTACAAAAGCAGAGTACATTGCTGTTGCTACTTATTGTACTCAGATCTTGTGGATGATTCAAACTCTTGCAGATTTGAAGGTAAACTATACTGATCCGATTACAATTCACCGTGATAACACTAGTGCCATTAGTGTCTCCAAGAATCTTGTTCTTCATTCCAAGACTAAGCATATCCCAATAAAATACCATTTTCTCAAAGAACAAGTCACAAACAGAGTTGTTCAATTGAATTATATCCCAACCACAGAACAGATAGCAGGCATCTTTACTAAACCCCTAGCCAAGACACCATTTGATTATCTCCAACAAAAGTTGGGTGTCATCCCGTCTCACATGTAAGAAAGTCCATCCTGTCAGGGGGAGTCTTGTATTGATTTCATATTTGATACCTCATAAAATTACAACAACATCTCAGGGGGAGCATGTTTTCTTTGACATTGATGTCAAAGGGGGAGAAAAGGAGTGGTCCGGATCGGATGCTAGAGTTGGAGATCCAAACAAATTAGCGCAGCCATTCAGGGTTGCCATCAATGCCAAAGGGGGAGATTGTTGGAAGGTTTATAGTTGGCAGTAATATTTTCATCGATGGCAAGAACAGCGATGGAAAAGATCAACATGATCAGTAGCGCGGTGATAATAGAAGAGGAGGAGCAACAGTGAATGTTGGATCTTTTTCAGAATCCCTGATGACCGTCAGATATGTTCATGGACAAGAAGAACGCGTAGAAGAGGAGGACAGATCTTAGGTGTTAGATCTGAGTGTAAGATCCGACCATCGTTGGATCAGGGAGAACCTGCACGCTCATTAAAGAGCATGAAGAGGTGAAATGCGAAATGTCAAAATATGTTAGTCTGACTCCATTTAGGAGTTTAGAAGATTGGGACTTGAAGGCTCGAGACCCTTCATCATAAGTGGCGAAATCACGAAGTGGGGAAATCGTGAAGTGTCGAAATCGTGAAATCCGATATGGCGAAATGATCCTAGTTGTTGGATCAAGGAGTGATCTGGGTCGTCAGATCCAGTAGGTGAATATGGCAGACCACGTCAGAAAGGATAGTCATGGACCATTAGATCAAGAGGATGTGTGGAAAAAGTTCAGAGCACCACAAAGACTCCATTTCAGAGTTTCATAGATCGAGAAATCCAAAGGAAAGAGGTTCAAACTCGCAATACGCGAGATCATGAAAAGATCTTGACCTCCAATTCACCAAGAACGTGGAACGTCGATCTGAGCTCCATCTCAGAGCTTCGCCTATCACGACTTGAAGTGACGAGAACCACCATCACTGAAACAGTGAGATGCGATATCGCGAAAAGATCTACACCGTTGATTCATCGATATCGTGGACCGTCAATCAAGGTCGATGAAGATCATGAGTTGGCAGCACCTGTTAGCACAGCTTGTGGTCACCACGTGTGGTCACATGGAGGAAGGACCTAGTGTACATGAGCTCCACCTCAGAATTTTGGGGATCGCATCTAGGAGTGTCGAGACACTGGATGATATGAATGTCAAAATACCGAAAAGGTGAATTGTCAGTGTAACCAGTGGTCACTGCCTGTAGTCACGTAGAGGAGGGAGCTAGAGCAACCAAGCTCCTTTTCGGAGCTCGTGACATGGAGACTCAAGATGTCACATCGAAGAATCTATGAATTGTAAAAGTGTGAAATGGGTAAATAATGACAATACCCTTCACAATTAATCCAACGATGGAGGTGAACATGAGCATGATCGGAGGGCTAATGTTGATCCTTACAGTGTAACTTCTAGAAACCATTGATGGTTTCTACCAGAGGATGCAAAAAGACTTCTGTGTGATTTCTAGAGGAGATGAAGAGTCACAAGGAATCTGCCAGTGGAATGAAGACGATTCGTGGAGGAAATTGATAGCTGGATGAGGGTTGGAGCTCGTAACTGAAACAGAAAGGATAAGCTCGACTATGCCAGAGAAGAGGAAGAGTCTAAATTGCCAAAGAGGTTGAGGTATCTCAGCAGAACACCCAGTGATGTTGGACGCGTGGTGGGAACCACCAGAGAAGATGAAGAGTTATGATGATCAGGAAGAGCACTCGAGATGTGGAGGAGATTGGCATGGTTTGCATATGCATAGGTATTGCACACATTGCATGCACAAGGCGCACAGAAGCTATAAGTTCACGATACAGAGAAGCAATGTTGTTGTTGTTGTTGTTGTTGTTGTTGTGAGTGATGGAGGTGTAAAGAAGGAGGTGGAGTGTAGCAATTGAAATGCACAGAAGACAAAAGGTGCATTGAAGAGGAATGGCGCACATAGTACAAAAGATATAAGAATATAAAGTGCAAGGTATGCATGCAGGATGACAGCAAGGCAGACAGAGCAGCGAAATCTTGCAGAACAGTGATGAATCTAGTAAGCCATTGTTGAACATTATATCACTGTAATAAGTTTCAGTAGAAAATATTTATAAACAAGGGTGGAAGGGAGGTGCTAGGGAGGACCGATGTCCTCAGAGGTTCAAGTGGGTGCTTGAACACAGGGAGTTGTAGCTTCTTTCTAGTTGATGCTAGAGAAACTAGGGAGTTGGTGCTTCCTTCTAGTTGGTGCTAAAGAAACCAAGGAGTTGGTGCTTTCTTCTAGTGGGTTCTAGAGAAAACATAGAGTTGGTGCTCTCAGCAAGTTGCAGCTTGAAAAATAGAGGTTTTAGCCTCACATTGAGTTGGTGCTCAATTATAAATGATGTATAGAACTTAAAAGTCTGCCTATCATTTCAAACAAGAAGAAGTTTTCTCCCTTTATGGGTTTCCTCGTGAAAATCTGTCTCTATGTATATCTTATGTGTGACTGATGCTCATTAGTTTATTGTCCATATGTTGTATAATGTTGATGATCACTTGAAGAAAGAATAAGAATGTATTAAAATACTTAAAATTGTTTAAGCACAATAACAACTGATTCACCCCCCCCCCCTCTCAGTTGTCTTAGTAATTTCAACAAACAAGGCAGGTGTCCTCTGGTGCGCAGAAGCATCAAACACTAGCTAGGCATTAACTAGGATATCATGGCTTCCAGAGAGGATCCTCTTTCACTACACGTCGACGACTAGCACCTTAGAAGCATACTTTGTACCGAGGACCACAACATCGGCAGTAGCGTCGACCACAACAACAACATTTTAGGCATGTTCAACATAACAGACTAGGATTCCAGGCCGGTGGGATGTCAGCTTCTTCTTCGGGTACCAGGAGTACTGGACCAAAGAAGGGTGTTGGACATGTGGGGAGCCACATTACCAATGTGACTTCCGAGTGGATAGGACTAGGGCAGATGGATTAGTCGGACCCACTACTGTGGGAGATTTGGGCAAGGCCCATTGGATTCATGCAACAATGAATAATCGCCAGGTAGACCACCAGTCGACTATGCTCGAGACATCAGGTACCATCGCTAACTAGACCCTTAGTATTTTTATAGATCCAGGTGCTACAGAGAGTTTCATTTCTGGTGCAGCGCTAAAAATAATTAAGGTAAAGGTAGTCGAGCAGGATGAGTTTATCTTTGTAGAAATGGCTTCTATAAACAAATAGAAGGTTGGAGGGATGGTTACAGATTGTATCCTTAACTTAAGATTTTTTTCACTAGGTCCAACCTGTACATCACAATCTTAGGATATTATGATGTTGTGATCAGTATGGACTGGTTCAAATCGCATGAGGCAATACTCAATTGTAAAATGAAACAGTTGATCATGGTCGATCATTAGGGCAAGAGACACATGATTGTAGGTCGGAACCAGGGATTTTCCCTGAGGTTCATCTCTTCCTTATAGCTACGAAAGAGCATGAAAAAGGTATGTAAGATTTATGCGATCCTTCCGTTAAAATATAAGGGAGTAGCAAAAGATCTAGAACACCTTCCAGTGGTGATAGATTTTGTTGACGTCTTCTCTGAGGAGTTACCTGGGATTCCACTAGAGAGGGAATTGGAATTTTCCATAGACCTAAAATCAGGGACTGAACCAATAGCTAGAATGCCTTATCGGATGTCGACCCCGGAGTTACAGGAGTTGAGAATGCAATTAAATGATTTTCTGGACCTGGGACTTATACATCCAAGTGTTTCACCATCGGGTGTGTTGATTATCTTCATACAGAATAAGGATGGGTTGTGGAGCCTCTGCATTGACTATCGTCAATTAATATAATAGATTATCAAGAATCAATACATGTTTCCAAGGATTGATCATCTTATCGATCAGATGAAAGGCATGACGGTATTTTCAAAGATAGACTTTCAATTAGGGTATCATCAGTTGTGGATCAAAGAGGAGTACATCCCTAAGACCGCCTTTAAGACGAGGTTTGGACATTACAAGTTTATTGTTTTACCATTTGGACTGACAAACACCCTAGGGGTGTTTATGAGTTTGATGAACGGGGTGTTCCATGAGTACTTGGATAAGTTCATCTAGGTATTCATTGACGATATTTTGATTTAATCTCAGATGATGGAGGAACATGACGAGCACTTGCGCTTGGTACTCTAGTGTGTGCGAGAGAACAAATTCTATGGGAAATTGTCTAAATGTTTGTTTTATCAATCGAAGATCCACTACTTAGGGCATGTCATCTACGGAGAATGTATTGTCATGGATCTAGAAAAGGTCGAGGCTATTATGGAATGGCCTATGTCGACGAACATCCCAAAAGTGCATAGCTTCATGGTTTTAGCGAGATATTATCGACGGTTCGTTGAGGGTTTTTAGAAGATAGTCAATTCAATTACAGAATTGCAGAAGAAGAACAAGAATTTTGTTTGGAGCAAGAATTCATGGACGCGTTTCGGAGGCTCACAGAGTTTTTGACAAAAACACCGATATTGAAGGTCCCTGACATGGATGCGAACTTCTTGGTATGCACTGACGCATCCAAGGAAGGCTTAGGTGGAGTCTTGATGCAAGACAGTCGAGTGATCACTTACATCTCGAGAAAGTTGAGAAGGCATGAGGAGACCTATGCGACACATGATTTGGAGTTTTTATCCATTGTATATGCCTTGAGAGTTTTGAGACATTACCTTATTGGATGAAAATTTGAACTAAAAATGAACCACTGTGGACTACAACACATCTTTATGCAAAGTGACTTGAACGCGTGACAACGATGTTGGTCAGAATTGCTTAGTGAGTATGATTTCGAGATTACTTACGTAAAGGGAATAGTGAACAGAGTGGCTCATGTGTTGAGTCAGAGACCACGCATATTTTCGATAATGCCTCTTCAGATGAATCTACGTGAAAATATTCTAGATTTACAGTGTGATGATGACTGGTAGAAAGAGGTAAAGGATTTTATCAGACAAAAAATGATGGTACCAAGATTTGAAGGATTTACGTTTGACGATGATGGATTATTGATATTTAAAAATCAAATTTACGTACCGCCCAATGATGAGATGAGTTTGATCCTAAAAGAGGCTCACAGATCCATGTACATGGCTCACCTGGGAGTCACGAAGATGAGGGAAAACCTTAAACCCTTATTATTCTAGAAAGGAATGAAGGAATACATAGTCAACTACGTGGCAAGATGTCTAGAATGTCAGCACGTGAAGGTTGAACATAGACATCTAGAAGGATTACTACAACCACACGCAATTCCTGAATCGAAATGGGAGGTCATTTCGATGGATTTCATTGTTGGATTGCCACTGATGGAAAGGAGACATGATTCGATTTTTTTGGTAGTCGACACTCTAACGAAGAGTGCTCATTTTATTCCTATGCGTATGACGTATCTAGAACCTAACATAGCTAGAATTTTCATCAGTGATATTGTGAGGCTGCATGGTGTTCCTAAGAGGATTATTTCCGATCGAGGATCGATGTTTACTGGATGATTTTGGACTAGTTTCCAAGAGGCCTTAGGAACCTAACTTAACTTTAGTATTGCGTATCACCCGGAGACATATGGGCAGACCAAACGAACAAACCAAATCTTGGAGGACATGTTGCGCATGTATGCGATGGACCAACATAAGCATTGGGAAGAAATATTTCCACTAGTAGAATTCGCATATAACAACAGTTATCAAACCACCATTGAGATGGCGCCTTTCGAGTTTCTTTACAAGCGACCGTGTCAAACGCCTTTGAGTTCGGATCGACTTGAGGATAGGGTCCTGGTGGGGCCAAAAGATATCCAATATATGGAAGATCAAATGCAAACAATAAGAAAAAGGATCAAAGAAGCGCAGGATCGACAAAAGAGTTATGTCGATGCGCATCATGTCGACCGTAGTTTCGAAGTTGGCGATCGATTCTTCTTGTAGGTGAAACCGCATAAGAGTTCGATCAAGTTTGGAAAGGGTGCTAAAATCTCTCCTAGGTTCATGTGACCTTTAGATATTGTGGAAAAGAAGGGGTATGTGGCCTATCAACTAGCCTTGCCTGACTCTTTGAGGCGTATGCACGATATTTTTCACGTATCTGTTTTGACATATTATATTAGTGATCCTACACATGTTATTGACATGATTTCCTTGAAGATATATGAAGAGGGTGCACACAAGATGGAGCCAATCCGCATCCCAGACCATCGAATTCAACAGCTATGGCGTCGAACAGTAGATCAAGTGAAGGTCCAATGGGACAGCTATAGTCCGCACTCAGCGACCTGGGAGGACGCATATGATATGTGCCAGAAGTCTCCATTTTTGTTTGATAGATAGACTTATGATACTGTGATAAACTTTATTTCGACACTTATATACTGTGAAACTTCGAGACAAAGTTTAGACCAAGAGGGGTGTATGTAACATCCCGCTCGTGCGCACACTGAGCCAACTTATTCTTTGAGGACACTTGCTTGCAAGTGATCTGTATTATTATACTATTGGTTGTTTGATTATTATTATGAGGCTTTATGGATATGATGATATGTTATTTTGATGTATTGACATAGACATGTGCTATTGATTAGGTTCTCCTGAGTGTGCAGGACTTTGGACCTAGAGGATGTAGAGGCATAAATGAATCCCCTTGGACTCTGGATTGAGTCAGGGAGTTGACAGTTGGGTTGAATATTGTTGATGTGTCATATGTACATATGATTAGATGGTATGTTGATTGATTATTATTGTTGACATGATTCATTGATGGATGCAGGCTGACGATAGATTTCCGACCAGACTCGCATGTGGAATAGAGGGGTCACGCATGACAAACAGAGACTTTGAGGGAGAGGTGTGGGATAATCCCTTCCACATCCTACTAGCACTCTCATTGTGGCTCGAACAATAGTTTGACGATTACCTAGTTCGATAAGATCCATGATGCCGTGAGGGAAGACTACGACAGTCGCTCACGATGATTCTAAGGGGTGCACAATAAGGCAGGGGCCTTATTCCTTAGAAGCCCTTAGTTTCCCACAAGATCACGTGGCAGAGTATTTACTCTAGGGTTTTTTTACGTCTACCAAATTCATTGAAGAGGCAAGTGGCACCCTTGGAGCACGTAGTGCATCCTGAAGGGCACGTCGAGCAAGGAAAACAAAAAGAGGCGAGCAACACCCTTGAAGCATGTAGTGCATCCTGAAGAGCACGTCGTGTAAGGAAAACGAAAAGAGGCGAGTGGCACCCTTGGAGAACCTAGTGCATCTTGAAGTGCACGTCGCGATTTTAACTGGTAAGTGAATAAACCTAGTCGATCCTAAAATAAATGATGTGATAAGTAAGATTTAAAAACAATTTTTCCCTAATGAAAATGTTGCCTAGCCTAGTGAAATTAAAACCTATGTCTAAGTAGAACATGTGGTCAATAATAATAATAATAAATAAACATGTAACAAGAAGGGGGGTAAGAAATATAAATTAATTTATAAAAGTCAAATTATCATGGAGGATTAAAATTTTAAAAAGGGAAATGGTTGTTTTTATCTATTTTTGCTAATTTAATTTTAGTTAAAAATAAAAGAGGGTAAATGGTTGTTCTATATACACTTGCTTAATTGATTTTAGTTAAAAAGGAAAAAGAGTGAACTTAAAATACATAGGAAAGTTAAAGAAAAAGAGAGAAACATAAAGAAAAATTTGAATGTCTAATTTAGTAAGGAATCTTGCCTTGGGAACTTGCTATTTATGAACTCAATTGGAATTAAGTAAGGCGTAAGTCATTTAAGATTTGTAAGAGAATATTGGGACACCGGGGAGCGTTTTTAAGAATGCTTTTAGGTGGGTGAGGGAAATAAGAATATTTAATTAATTAATAAAATTGATTTTCTCGTGCAACTAGGGGATGAGTGACATGTGTACGGGGGAGGTTTTTCCTAATTAAAATTTATGACAAAGGAATTTAATGAGAATTTGGGAAGCTAATTACTTAAAACTCTATAAAAAGGATGGAGGAGGAGGAGAAAGGATCTCATCTTTTTGTGTAAGGTTACGTTGCTGAATTTTTCCTTGACTGAACTTTCTCTTGTGGGAGTTGGGATACCCAGCTTGGGTAACGAGTGGCCCCTTTTCGGCTCGGGGGGCTCAGGAGGAAGAATATTACCTATAGCATTGGATGGTAGGTATTGGTGAGATCACATTGGTTGGAAAGCAGGAGCTGGACAAAGCGCACACAGGACAATGACTTGGAGCTTTCGCATTTGGCTACGGTACGCATGTGTATATTTTTGAATGGTAGTTTAATATTGTTCTTGCGTCTTCAGTACTGTATTTCTATTGTGTTAAAGATTTTTTTTTAGTCAGCATTTTGAAATCAAAGAACTTAAAGTCATCCCAACCTTATGCTCATTCTACCTTGTATTGATTTCTCGTAGCGAACCCAACCCCTTATTGTAATGACTTCACTTTGTTTGTTTTATTGATTATTACAAATAAATTTGTGTTTTTATATTTTGTCCCTTATCCCTTTACTCATTATTGTGTGCCTGAGCAGTCGACCAAGAGATGAATCGACGATCTTCACTTCGGTGTTTAAATACCTATAGATTCAAATGTACCACTTTCCTGTGCATGGATGATGAGTGAAGGATAAATTTTTCGCCCAGTTATCTATCCCTTACTTACCTTTGTGTTTTTATTTTCTGATTGATATCTAATCCTTGCGCCCTCCTTCTGAATGAGTATCTCTACATTTTCCTGATTGATTATCCTTGAATTTCTTTGAATGGTTACCTCTGACTTCCCTTGAATGCTCAACTCTGTGTTTCTTGGAATGTTTAAGCTCTATGTTGGAATGATTAATCCCTGAATGTTTAAAATTTGCGTTGAATGTTTAACCTTGATTGATAAATCTCTGAAGGATTAACCTCTGAAGAAATCATTTTTGCCAAATCATTTTTTTTGGCGTTGGACAACGAATTCACCTTTGACAATGATTTATTCTTGACAACAGTTTATCAATTCATTTTTACCAATTCATTTGTGCCAAATCAGTTTATAAATTCGTCTTTACCCAATCGTTGATACCAAGTGATTTATCTTGACAATGAATTTATTCAGGACGTTAACTTTGCGATTACCCCAAATTCAACCCACTTTTTATTGGCATCTTACACAAAAATCACCCCACATTTTTCTTGGAAATTACCCAGCATTCAACCCACTTTTTAATGGAATCTTACACACAACGATTTTGTATTTATTGTATGCACAACAACTCCATTTATTTACTTTGTGGTTTCATAGATTTAAATGACATCATTATCCATTATTTACTCTGCGATTTAGATATATATACATTGTGAACTTAATATACATAGAGATATACGTACTGTGAATTTAATGTACACAAAAAAAAAACACAGCAAAACTATACATTGAATGACAGCAGTCACACATTGATTGATAGTGAATTTATAAAATTGAAATGACAACATTGCATATGAATATCTTCGTTTTTAATGGCTTGAATAGAGACTTTAAATTACTCTGCGGTTTTCCTATTATGGACATAGACAATGATTTTATAGCTTCATCAATTAATAGACTGATTAATGTACAATGAATTTATAGAACGGAAGGACAACGAATTAATTGTTGTGTTTGCAAAGATGTAACAACTGCATTTTTTACTATGTAATTGGTTGGTTGTAATTATTG
The DNA here is from genome assembly GCA_009831015.1 of Picea engelmannii. Taxonomy (NCBI): domain Eukaryota; kingdom Viridiplantae; phylum Streptophyta; class Pinopsida; order Pinales; family Pinaceae; genus Picea; species Picea engelmannii. The sequence continues at coordinate 212,565 of ML779931.1, read as the reverse complement.
CATTGTATGTTGTATTGTAATGACAACGATTTTGGTATGTGTGGTATTCGGTGTAGACAGCGATATAATATGATATTACTAGACAACATCATGATGTATTTAATGTGCAACAATATCATGTTTAACTTAGTCATATATTTTAGACAACAATATATTTTAGCCATATATTTTAGACAATAGTATATTTTAACCGTATATTTTCGCTCAACAATATCATGTTTTAGTCAGTGTTTTTGTGTGAAAGATAGACATAGTTTCCTTTTATTGTTAGATAGTGATTACTGTGTACATTTAAAAGACAACAAAATATTTATAAGACATCCAGACATCTAAAATACATCAAATATATTGAGAGGTTAAAAGACAATGATTTAAATGAATGGTCTGCATTTTTCCTTCTGAAATGTATGTGTTTTGATAGGTAGTAATGGATAACGATTTTTGGATATGATTTATGGATAGCGTTTTGTTTTCTTATATGATTTATGGATAGCGTCTTGTTTTTGAAATGTATTTACCACAATGAATATTAATGGACCAAATATTATTATGGGAGAACAATATTGTTGTTATATATAATAGGGTCACATTTATGATATCATTTATGGTCACATTTATGAGAATAGTAACATCTATAATAATTCACTCCTTCGCACTTAGACATCATACTTAACAATAATGTTTTTGCTTTTTTGGCGAAGTCGTTTAATAGCTTGCACAATTTATTTGAGTGATGTCATCTCGTGTCTTGACGACTTGTTGCTTTGGTGCATGGGTATAGTCTTCTTGTCAGATGATTTGGTCTCCTAGTGCATTGGATTTCCCTTGGGTTATTGGTCCAGATAGGTTATGTTGTGCCAGGGTTATTTTCACGCCTATCACCTAGTGACGACATGATTCCTGATGAGAGGATCATTATGCACCCTGATAGATAGAGGTGAATGATAACTTAGACGGAGTCTTTTCTTCTCGATGTGGGTGTTTTCTCATTGTAATTGATGTTGGTACTTGGTTTTGTAACTCCTTAATGTGCTGGGTTTTTCACGCCGTAGAGGTTCCTAGTTACTGGTCGTCGAACCCGATGTGTCAGGTTGTTGGTGTTGTCACTTAGATTGTAGGCATCATCTTGCTTGTGTCAGGTGGGCATTCGTTTTTATCTTTCTAGTGATTACCTAATGTTTCGTCTAGTTTCATGATGTGCTAGTGTGTTGAGTCATTGTTGTCTTTTTCCTGATCTGTGTGCATTTTTTTCATCATCAAGTTGTTTTGTTTAACTATTGTCGTTGTTCCCTTCCTGTTTCAAACACACACAAAAAATGTTATGCACTTGTTGGCGTCACTTGTATTCATAACAATGGGGTCATTATAGATAAGTGCACACCCTTTTCTCATTTTTTTTATCTTGTTCCTTCAATTAATTTGAGGGCTTAGTAATAATATTTTGGTTTCCCTTTGTAGGTTAACTTTATATGATGTGATTTCGGGAAGGGAATTTTTCTATATTTTAAAAGGTACTCAGGTTCCATTACAGATTGGTTTCTTGTTGAGTTTCCCTTCCACAAATCAACGAGACATTTTCACTTTCTTACTATGTTCTAGATGGTTGATGTAGATTCTTTAAATTATGTTTCAAATTAGCTAGCAGAGATTATTGGGTATGAAAAACCCCAATTGTATTAATATTTTTACTTACAATAAATCTACAAGGACCTATGTACATCAACGACCTATCAGTTGCATAATAATTTTTTCCATGACAATCTCTGATATCCATTTTATCAGATAGCAATTTTTTTAATATATATATAGATATTTATGACAATTTGAATTTATCTATTTTTATACTCAATTATGATCGCAAGAGTTTTCTTCACTCCACTGATTTGAGAGATAAAATATAGAAAGAAGTAAAACTATGCAGTTTACTTATTATTTCTCTGATACAATCTAATTACTTTGGTTCACTTGTTTTCTTTTCCAAACTAGTTAGTTTTCATGTGCGAAAATCTCCATACGGTGACTATTTAGTTTTAGCAACTACACATTCGTATAGTAGATCAATTATGTAGCCTACATACAGATATTGTAACTAATGCAAGTCAAATCCCACCAGAAACATTAACAAGTATTTAAGCAGTAGGCATGTTAGCTCCTAAAATGTCCCATTCCAATCAACCTTTAATAAGTTTTTTAGCCTTGAAATTGTCAAAGTTTTCTATTTACTCATCAAGCATTATGAATATCTCAATTTAGTATTTTCACCAAGTATGGTCACATCAGTGGTATTGGAAGGATGATTAGTGGTCTAAAAAGGTCATTTAGTCATTCCTGCGACGAATTTGCTATATAAACAAAATAAATGTTGTCGTCACAAGCGCAATGGCCATAAAATTGTTGCATAAAAAAAATGTTGTCATTCCTGCGATGACTTTGCTATATAAACAAAAAAAATGTTGTCATCGCAACTCAGACGACAATAAAAATTATTGCGACACATTTTCTATATAAACAAAGAGAAGTTGTCATCGTAATTTTGACGGCAACATAAAATCTTGTGACAAATTAGCTATATAGACAACGAAAATTGTTGTCGCAATGGTTGTCACAATTGAGATGAACTGTTGGTTTCACTTAGTCAACCTATATTATCGTATTGGCAACAATATTTCTTTTTTTATCGCAATTGTGAGAAGTTCCCTAGTGTCGTCGCTCTTGCGACATTAATTCAAGTTCGTTGAAATTGCCACGTGCCATAAAATGATGTTTCAGAGACTCAAGATTCATCGCAATATTCAGGAGATAATGTCACAAGAGCTTTCAAATAGCCATCACAAAATGACCCAAATTTTCTAGTGAACCCCCAGGGAGACGAACATGTTGTCGTGCATGAACAAATAGCGGTGGGTGATGTGGTTGGGATGATAAGGTCCTTTTAGCGGATGTCTAAGGAATTAATCAGCCATTTGGACAGAGATGAGGCTAGGCCGTCAACGCCCCTTGAGGGTCCACCAAATGCTCCGGTCAGTACTAGTAGCATTCACCACGAACTCAAGAAGGTCAAATTTCTTGAGTTCTTTGGTGCCCCGAATGATGCAGTCACCGAGGAATTGTTGGAGAATATGGCAATATTCTTTTTCACTTCGTGACTATACCTCCAACATGAAGTTTTGCATGGTGTTATTTCAACTAAAGGGGACCGCTCTTCTATGGTGGAAGACGCTCTTGCCACAATTGAACATGGTCATTGAAGACGTGTCATGGGAATTGTTCGAGGAATGGTTCTGAGAGAGGTATCTATTAGAGGAATTCATTGAGCATCAACTCAATGAGTACAATGCCTTGCAATAGGGTTTTTGTACGGTTCCCAAGTATGAGGCCCATTTTATGGAATTTCTTCGGTATGCTCCACACTTGAATACCGAGAAAATTAAGGTTAACAAGTTCTTGTTTGGCCTTAATGTCAACACTCATAAGAATCTTAGGATTCTGATGCCTTGAACCTTACATGATGTCTTCCAGAAGGCCCTCATAGCAGAGGAGGAGCTTATCAGTGGGGTTCAGAGTCAGACTCCAAGGAGACCAACATGGCAGGTGTCCTCTGGTGCGCAGAAGTATCAGACACTAGCTAGGCATTCACCATGATATCGTGGCTTCCAGAAAGGATCCTCTTTCGCTAAACCTCGGAGATTAGTGCCTCAGCAACAAAATCTGTACCGAGGACCGCAACATCAACAGTAGCATCGAACACAGCAACAACAGTTTAGGCCTGTTCAACATAAAAGACTAGGATTCTAGGCTGGTGGGACATCAGCTTCTTCTTTGGGTACCAAGAGTACTGGACCGAAGAAAGTTTGTTGTACATGTGGGGAGACACATTACCATCACAACTTCTGAGTGGAGAGGGCTAGGGAATCTGGATCAGTCAGACCCACTACCATGGGAGATTTGGGCAAGGCCCATCGGATTCATGCAACGGTGAATAACAGCCAAGCAGACCACCAGTCGACTATGCTCGAGACATCAGGTACCATCACTGACCAGACCCTTAGTATTTTTATATATCCAAGTGCTACAGAGAGTTTCATTTCTGGTGTAGCGCTAAAAAGAATTAAGGTAAAGGAAGTCGAACAAGATGAGTATATCTTTGTAGAAATGGCTTCGAGAAACAAACAAAAGGTTGGAGGGAAGGTTACAGGTTGTATCCTTAACCTAAGAGAGTTGTATCCTTAACCTAAGAGAGTTTTTTGCATAGGGATAGACCCAGGATTCAACGCTTCAAAAGCACACCAACAAAACCCTAACTACCATCCCTTTCGACAACACCTGTGAAGTAGATGAAGTCTCACCCAAGGTAGAGGCAGGGGGGTTGTAGGACTAAGGTGTCTACAACTAAGATAGGACATAGATATGTGATTACAGCACCTAACAGAGTACTTAAACAACAATATGCATTAGTTATTGAATCCCATTCACATCGCAGATAAAACCCTTATTTTAGATCAACGCAATAATAATAAAGGCCAAGTACTTTCAATCACCTTGAACATAACATTAGCTCAGATCTAACATTCAAATACCATTAAGCACTAAGAAACCACATCAGATGCATTCATCATACACTATAACAACAACACTAAGAATAAATCACATAAACAACATCAATTACATCGCACAAAGCACATCGAGACACATGATATACGTGGTTGACCCTAGTGTGGGGCTACGTCCACCAACTTCTTCTATTCTTCTTTATTAGTATTCAAGCTTCTTACATTCATCTACTTCTGTGCACAAAGCCACATAGTGCAACTCTGTAGAGGAAAGGAGATCTGGACGCTGCGCACCATATCCCCCTTCCTAGAAATAGGTCAAGGCACAGATCCAACTCCTTAATAGCACAAAGCCTTACTTTACACAACCAAATTGCATAAAGAAACATACAATCTCTTGCACTAAGCCAATCATACTCTTTTCACATAGAAAACACTTTGTAGTAGTTCTTACATCGCCTATATACTTATTTATACATTTACAAAAAGGCCTAATCATGGGTAAACCCATGGATCGACATCCCTTAACCCATTACATAACCCTAGTAAACCCCTTGCTGGGTCCACAAACCCACAAAACAAGCAAGATCCTGTGATCTCAGCTCCGCCTGGGTGCTCCATCTTTGAACAACCTGGTGAAGTCCCAAAAATGGTCAAACACGACCAATGTTCTCTAAAAAATTGGTCAAGGTCCAAACAGGATTTTTTTGCATTTTGGGAGCATTATGACCCACGACGTGACCCTTATGCGCAGTGCGACCCATGGTGCGGCCTACGACACAACCCTTCTGCACAATCTGACCCATGGCACGAACCTTTGGCACAGTGTGACCCATGATTCCACCCATGGTGCAACCCTTCTACGCAGTGTGACCCATGGAATGACACATGATGTGACCCGTCTGCGCAGTGCAACCCACGACACGACGCTTCTGTCGAACTTTTAATTTTTTCAATTTTTTCCTATTTTGGTCAAACTTTGACTTGGACAGAGGATGTTTGGGTCAATGTGGCCACATATATTTCAATATAAGATCATCCCCCATCAAATCATGCATGTGGCACTTCGTTTCCTCAATGGAAACATTCTAGGGATCAAATCCTAGAATGTAGGGATATGACTAGAATTTGGAAATCCGTGTTTTCCTGTTTTAGTCACTTTATTTGGAGATACATTGTGACGTGATGGAAATTTATTTTTGCAAAGTGAGAGATTTTTTTCACAAGAATGAGCTCCTCTTCAAAAATCTCTCTCATTTTTCAAAAATATGTTTTTATTCGAGATATATAGGTCAATATTTGAGAGTCATATTTCCGGAAAGTTTATACTTTGTTTTTGCTAGCCACCTCAAAAATTCGGATTTGAGTTGGATCTCTTCAAAAAAATAAAGATAGGTGAAGAGGTTATGAGATCCATATATTTTGGATCCATATGAGAATGTAATATCTATATAAAGAGGATGAAAGGGAGGAACTATGGTGGGGGTTCGATTTTGGAGAGATTTGAGACACTCTTTTGTAAAGACTTTGATATATACATTGGAATGGTAAGATATTGTTCATACCTCTATTCTTTCCCTTTATTCTGTACTTGTGATTTGAATATCATATTCATTTCTCTGTTTTACTCAATGATTGATGATTTTCATTTTATCTTTTCATTAGTAAACTAGGATCATAAGTATTGTTTATTGGTTATATTCAACCTTTCATATATATTTTTAATGTATGTGATGTTGTTGATATAGTTAGTATTCTTCACCCATATGAGTTTAAAAACCATCTGATCAATACCTTTTGAGAGACTTGTTTTGTCTGAGTGAAGGAGTGAGTGTGTGAGTGATTTATTTTTATCCAATTTCCCATATATTATTGAGTATTTGATTAAGTTACGAGGCTCTCTCGATCTACAACCTAGAGAGACTCCTGGAGTGATAACAAATTGGCGTCTTTGCCAGGGAGATTATTTTGAAGCAATGTTCCCTTGGAGACGACATAGTCCCAGCTTTTGATGATTGACAAAGGTTGGGCATCATATTGGTTGTAATCTTGTATATGGCAACTCCATGGAGGATGAATTCAGTGGCGAATCAATAATATTCAAATGTTAAAGGCACTTGTTTCTCTTTTGGCTTGGAGGTTTGCACCTCTCAATTTTTCTACAATTCCTGGTTTCCCACATCCAATACCTCATTTGACGGAATGGGGATATTTTTTGTCTATATTCATAGAGAGGAAAGAAGACAATCTTGCAGAAGACCTCATCAAGTTCCATGAGTGCATGGATCTACTATATCTACAACATGAGTATTTTTGCATGAAGATGTTCATGAATTCATTGGACGATGATGCACGTAAGTGGTATTTCTCATTACCTCCTTATAGCATTTCATATTTGAAAGAGTTTCACAAAGTATTCAATGAGCATTGCAAAAGGTACTTTTCATACTAGTTTTTATTTGAAAATTGTTGTGAGGAATATGAATTTCATAATGAGACTAAAGTTATAGATAGAGAATAATTTCTCCCTCACAATCTACAACATCTCTCTAATGATCTTCAGGATGATATGCTTTCACATGACCATGAACTGGAAATGAATAGTGAAAATCTTGAAGGTTCTCTTACTGTCATTAAGTCTGGTTTTAATGAATCTGAAGAGTTGATTTATTTATCTACAAATGGATATAATCAACTGTCTTTTGGTCAAATGCCAATTGAAATCAGTAAGGGTAGCCCACAGTTTTCATATTTGCAGACAAAGGGAAATTGCAGCAGCTATGAGGAACTAGATTTTCATATATCATCCTTTCTTAAGGAGGAACAACAAAAGGACTATTTTCTCCTTATATACCTTTTGTTCCAAATTTTGATGGAAAAGATGATGATGATGAGGAAGAAAGTGATGTTTTTTTAGTTTTGTTTCGAAGCCCTATTGTTGATAATTCTTTGAAAAAATCTTCATCTCTTCCATTAGGATTTTATCTTGATGTTCCAATATTTGATAAATATAGTGATGATGAGGAAGATTTTAAAGTTTATGACGGCTTGTTGAATAATGGAATATCATATAGTTATACTTTTAAGGAATAAAAAGATCATCAATGTAATTATGCTATGGTTGATGATAGTTATGAGTATGTTGTTTTAAATTCCAATGAAAATCTCCTTAGTTTTAATACATCTTTTAAAGAGATCATTGTTGGGGAGGGTAATCAATAGTTCTGCCATGATATATCTTTTAATACTCATCCTTCATTTGATAATTATGGAGACAGTGATGCAGAAGATCAAGAACATATCTCTTATTTTCTCTCATAAATTGTCAATTATAATGAACCAACACATCATAGTGATGGATCCAAGTCACAAGGATATAGAAAAGGGGAAGAGATACATGAGCAGTCAAAGATTCTGAATCTGTATGATGGTGATCACATTTTTGAAGATGTTATGGTAGCATTACTTGAGTCTTATCTCTTAGACTCTCTTGATCTTTCATATTTTATCATACCACTTGTATTTGACAGTGAGTGTGATCTCCTGAAAGAGTTTTTATGGTCACTATTATGATTTTATTTTTATCTTATAATTAGTAGCATAAAAATAATACTTTCAGTCATGAGTTTACTTGTATGTCTTCATTGGAAGCATGATTTCACTTGATCAACAATAAGTATAGTTGATTAGAGTAGGAGTGTGTGAAAATAAGCTCAGTAGTTGAGCATTTGTTTTCATTTTCCAGTTCGTTTGCAATACGAAGGATTTCCGTTTTCAATAAATAAGCAGAGTTTATCTTAGTACATCAAGAGGGTTTACAAAGGAATGGTTGTACATGTTTAATACTAGATGAATCCATAACCCAATGGACTAGGCACTGTAGAGTCCAAGATGTATAATTTTGAAGAGTGGTTTGATCTAAATAATCAGAGCAGAATGTCGAGATATCAGATTGAATGGACATGAACAGGGTCTAATAGGTTCTTGGAAACCTCACAGGGAATTTTCCATCCTAGTTGGAGCTAGATGTTAGCTCCTGAAATGTCCCATTCCAATCAACCTTTAATAATTTTTTGAGTCTTGAAATTGTCAAATTTTTTTATTTACTCATCAAGCATTATGAATATCTCAAGTCATAATTTTCACCAAGTATATTCATGTCAGTTGTATTGGAAGGATGACTAGTGGTCTTCAAAGGTAACTTAGTCAAATTAGTCATGTTTTAAAATGCCTTAGTGTTAGTCATTCTAAGTCTAATATTGGGTCCTACACCAAAAAATGTCATTAATTGTCATAATTATCCCTCATTGGTCATTTTTAATAATTATGATACCTTGTCAACGTCAAAATTCCAAAAGGCATGAGTTTGTAGCACATGCAGTTCTTTTTTTTACCGTTGTGCTGACAACTCAACACGAGTTTGTAGCACAAACCATGTTTTCTCTATATAGCACGCTACAAACTATTGCAGGTTCACTGTTTCATAATGAAATGATGTCAAATCACTTACATCATTTAAGGAAAAGGTTTTGAAGTTTGGAGGACGTCACCAACAAGCTAAATTTCCCTCCAAGCTTTGGCTTAAAGATATTAACTCAGTTTTCCAAAAGCATTTTGCACGCAAAAGAAGGATTTCATTAACAAGTTTGGTTATAACATTTTCTTGTGCAGAAAAATATTTATATAGGTTGCAAATGGCTCCAAACAACGATCCTATTCAAGGATAGGTTAGGCTCTATTGTCATATTTGAGCCATCGGACACAAGCATCATTGAACAAGATTAAAACCATGTGGATTCCTTCAAGAGGATTGGCTACTGGAGGTATCTCCAGAAGTTAGAGGGATATCATTTGAAGGTGTCAAGAGATTTTGTGCAGAATTTCAAGGAAGGTAAAATTCAGGTTGGAACCTTGGAGATTAAACCTGTCAAGTTTCCTAAAAGAAACCTTTTCATCCATCCTTCCCAATAAATATAAGTGACTGAGAAAGAGGCAAGTTGGATGAAGTTTTGGAGATCAAAATTCTAAATTATTCACAGCGAAGTTCATCCATCATGGAAGATTTATAGCCCTCAGAAGAATAGAAGAGAAAAATTTGTGAAAAAAAGAGGTTTTTCTTGCATTTTGGGAGCAGTGCAACCCAGGACGCGACCCTTCTGCACAGTGTGACCCATGGCGCGACCCTTCTGCACAGTGTGACCCATGGCGCAACCCTTCTGCGCAATGCGACCCATGGCGCGACCCACAACATGAAACTTATTTATAGTGAGACCCATGGCATGAACCACAATGTTACCCTTCTGCACAATGTGACTCATGGCATGACCCACGGCATGGCGCTTCTCTCAAACTTTTTAATTTTTTTATTTTTTCTTGTTTTTGTCAAAATTCGACTTGGAAAGAGGATTTTTGGGTCAAGGTGGTCACATATATTTTAAGATAATATCATCCCCCATCAAATCATGTAGGTGGCACTTCATTTCCTCAGTGGAAACATTCTAGGGATCAAATCCTAGAATGTAGGGATATGACTAAATTTTGGAAATCTGTGTTTTTCTGTTTTAGTCACTTTATTTGGAGATAGATTTTGACACGATGGAAATGTATTTTTGGAAAGTTAGAAGTTGTTTCACAAGAAAGAGATCCTCTTCAAAAACCTCTCTCATTTTTCAAACATCTATTTTGATTCAAGAGATATCGGTCAATATTTGAGCAGCATATTTCCATAAAGTTTATACTCTTTTCTTGCTAGCCACCTCATAAATTCGGATTTGAGTTGGATCTCTTTAAAAAACTAAATATAGGTGAATAGGTTAAGATATCCATATATTTTGGATGTATATGAGCATGTAATTTATATATAAAGAGGACCAAAGGGAGGAGCTCTCGGGGCGGTTCGATTTTGGAGAGCTTTGAGACACTCTTTTGTAAAGACTTTGATATATACATTGGAATGATAAGCTTCTCTCACTGATATTGTTCAGACCTCTATTCTTTCCCTTTATTTTGTACTTGTGAGTTGAATATCATATTCATTTCTCTGGTTTACTCAATGATTGATGATTGTCATTTTATCTTTGCATTTGTAAACTAGGATCATAAGTATTATTTATTGGTTATACTCGACCATTCATATATATTTTTAATGTATGTGATGATGTTGATATAGTGAGTATTCTTCACCCATGTGAGTTTAAAAACCATCTGATCAATACCTTTTGAGAACCTTGTTTTGTGTGAGTATGTTCAAATTTACTTGAGTGAATATGTGAGTGTGTGAGTGATTTATTTTTTATCCAATTTTCCATATATTATTGAGCATTTGATTAAGTTACCAGGATCTCTCGATCTACAACCTAGAGAGACTCCTGGATTGATAATAAGGTCAATCAACAAATCTATTATGGCCATGAGTCACTCCTATAGTTCATTACCTACATATATAATATCAGCCATATAACACTTTAAAAAATGAAAGTAAACAATCAAGATACATATTTGAACAACGATGATGGGAAAACAAATGGATCAGACATGTCCCACCCAACTGTAGATACATAATAGCCACGATTATTTTTCCTGATCACCCCCTAGCCTGACCATGACCCCATAAGGGAAAACTGAGCATCACTCCTTAGCCATTGTTTCACTTAACAGTTTAGATAAATTGTTTTCCTAACGCTAGATGTGCTCATAAAAAAAAAAAAACAGTTGTTTCCCCAACATACTAAGCAACATCCTACCTCCCACATATGTTGTATATATCTCATGACTAGGACTTTCCTTTCCTTTCCCTCCTTTGGAAATTCATAGCTTTATAAATCCTTGTTTTCTAGGCACTGCTAGTGACAAAAATCAACTTCTGACACTTGTGAAAATCAGCTCTCAGTTAACTCAACCATGTTCTCTAGCATTAAATTTATTAAAAATGTTTGTCTCATACATGTTTCCATCAAAAGAGGATAGTTGGAAAGTCAAAAAAATTTCCAACAATCGTAAAATAATAATTACATACTTCCACGATATAAAATTCGAATTTCCAAAAATGGAAATTTATTTTTAAAATTTCCACACACGTAGATTACGTGTATAACACCAGTTTCCACACACTTAGATCACTTGTTATCATTTTATTAAGAACATGTGATAACTTTAATGAGATTAAATATCAGTGTCAATTCATAGACTTCTGACTTATAGGTTTGTTTTTATTGTCCATTAATTCACAAGGAGACACTGTAACCCTTTCATTGTTGGGTAGTGTACTTAGGGTTTTTTAAGACATGGTGGCACATATGTCGGAGTAAGATTAATATCTAGAGCAATTAACTTTAACACTAGGTTCTATGATGGTGACTTGGAGAAAGGAACCATATATGTTCCTTCTCTATTGCATATCTTGGTCAAGACTATGTTTAAATTAATATGGGTAGAATGTGTATATTTATAATAAAAATAGTACAATCCATCGTGATGGTTATGTTTATTCCTCCTAGCTTAGAAAAAAAAATTCTATATGGATCAATCTTTATACACGATAGAGCATAAAATGATATGGGTTAGGGTTAGGGTTTTCCTTATAGTTTAGGAATAAATTATTAGGAAAAAAAAAATTATTGCACTATACAAGTGATCTAAATATATATTTATATCACTTGTATAGCACCATTTTTTCAAATACCATACAAGTGATCTATTATATATATTTCTTACAACAATAACAACATTTTTTCAAATACCATACACAAGTGATGTAACAACCAAATCATGTGATCACTGAAACGACTAGATCTACAAGTCTACAACCCCATATGAACACCTTTCAGTGACTTGGATTGGGACCCAAAGTAAATCTTCCCAAGTTTATCAATTCATTTGATGGTTAACATGTGGATGCATGGATTAGGGATTTCTCTTGGTATTTTAACATAAATATGGATTACTAGAGCATGATAAAGTTGCATTGACAACATATCACCGACTCAATGGTGGGAAAATGTTCAATTAGCATTGGTCAAAGAGGCATCTCTTTGTGTCAAAATTAATGATGAGGTAGTGACCTGCTGTAACAAACCCCATGTATCACAAAAAAAATAAATAAATTATGTTTTTCTCTTCATCCGACCTATAGTACTTATGTCCCATGCACAAAACCTTGTTCCACGACTCATAGAGTTGTTATTACGCTTATGTTCAACTTACGACGAGAGCGGTAAAACTGAAAACGTGTAGTTGTGTACAAGAGATTTACACACAGTGGAATTTATCTCCATGGGTTTTTCAAACTTTGAAAGAACTCAGAAAACACGGTAGATATCACTTAATCCTAACAAAGAAAAACAAAATAGAGTATCAGAAACTCTTTTGGAATCAAGATATCAATGCTCAGTAGTTTACCTGTATTAGTCAAAGAACGCCAATGCGTATAGCCACCATATCTCACGGTTGCCTTTCGGTGTTCTATAGAGTAAAATGGTTACAAGAATAGCGTTTGAGGAAGAAATTTTAGTGGAGCAATGTAACAGGAGAAAAACCTTTGAGTGATTATAGACCTCGATCCCATCACTCGTAGTGGGAGGAATGACTGAGTACATTTTCTAGACTACCATGTGAAATTATAAAAGTGGAGAGCCCACATTGGTTAGGACCCTGGAACATCAGAACGAGATTACATGGTAGGTAAACTATTTTTATTAAGATCCTGCGATAACTTTAATGATATTAAAGAGTAATATCAATTCATAGACTTCTGAATTATAGGTTTGTTTTTATCATCCATTAATTCATAAGAAGACACTATAACCCTTTCATTTTTGGGTAGCGTACTTAGGGCTTGCTAATAAATGGTGAAACATATGTCAGATTAAGCTTAATATCTAGTGCAATTACCTTTAACGCAAGGTTCTATGATCATGACCTCGAGAAAGGAACTGTATATGCTCCTTGTCTATTGCATATCTTAGTCAAGACTATGTTTAAAGTAATATGGGTAGAATGGGTATATATATAATAAAAATAGTACAATCCATTGTGATGGTTATGTCTATTCCTCCTAGCTTAGAAAACAAAATTCAATATGGATCAATCTTTATGCACTATAGAATAGCATAAAATTATATGGGTTAGGTTTAGGGTTTTCCTTACAGTATAGGAATAAACTATTACGAAGAAAACCTTAATTGCACTATATGAATAAGGTAATAATGTTATGAAAGGGTGTCATTATAATGAGAGTATTAATTTCCTCTCTTATGGATAATAGTATAAATAAAGTTTTTAAGTTGAAAACAAAGAGTTGATTTGAGTAAGGAATGGTTGAAAACATTGGTGAAACTTATAATGTAATTGACAACAAGATTTATAGTTTCTCCCTCTCTATTAATTTTTTTTTTTGTAGCTAATTTTGGGGTACATTACATATGGTATCATAGTTGTTGGTTACAACACTTACGCCTAAGGGAAACACCAGAAAGTTATTTTGCTAAAAGAAAAATATAACAAATAATATTTACTATTACAAACAGAAAAAAAATGTCTTTTGTAAAAATGTCACCACAGAATGGAGAAGGAGATAGACCTAAGAGGAACCACAATCAAGAGATCTCTAGAGACCTATAACATGATAGTGAGGGAATTTCAACCACCAAAGTATTGGAAACGATGAGGAATTGTATTGTGGAATTGCATGTGTTTAAAGTTGATGATGAAAAGTTAAAGAAATCTTGAGAAGATCAACTGGAAATAAATGAAAATTTGTTACGCATTATAGCAATAAAGAAGAGTCCAAGAAATAAACAGATGGAAGAGGAGGTCGGTAAAAATTCCTCAAAGAATTCTAGTCATGAATCAGAGAGACAATACAGGTCTTCTGACGACACACAAATGATAGAAAACAAGGCATCTACAGGGAAGAAGAGAAAACAATTGGATCACCTTGAAGGTGAATTCAAAAATATAATACCCTCCACTTTTGATAGTGATTCAAAGATTCGTTAGGAAGTTGAATCCTAGCTTCTATACATAAAGAAATACTTTCATATTTATAATTATTCTAGTAGTATGAAGGTTAGAATGTCCATTTATAACTTAAAAGGAAAATCTAGTATCTGGTGGAAAGACCTAAAGCTAGTGAAAGGATTGAAACAAAAATGGATGGAACGGTCAGAATTCAAAAAATTATTTTAAGAAACAATACCTATCAGAAAGTTATTACGAAACAAAGGCTAAATAATTTTATGAATTGTGACTAGGAAAAATGTCTATGGATGATTTGATTAATAAATTTATAGATCCGTTGAGGTTTGTGCCTTATATCAAAGAAGATAAGGTAAAAATTCAAAGGTTCTTATGTTGTCCACCACATTATTATAAAGACAGAATTGAATTTGATAATCCTAAATCTTTAAATAAGGTATTTAGGAAGGCCATAATGTGTTATGAACAGTATAAACAGAGATCTGAAACTCCTAAGGCTTGAAAAGATAAGAAGCAGGATAAATTGAATCATCGCAAGAAAGGTTTCCAACTGGACCCTTTCCATAACATGACTAAAAGATTCCAAAGGAAAGACTATCCCTCTAACACACAACATACTTAATGGGGAAATAAACCATTTAATTTGGGATTCAAGAAGATAGGGGACAGTCCCAGAGAATCGTTGAAATGTTGGGAGTGTGGAGAACCCCACTTAAGGAGAAATTGTCAACGCTTAAACCAATCAATAAAAACTTCAGTCCACAATATTCAAGAGGCTTCAACAGTTAGAGATATTGGTAGAAGAATGCATAATATCAATGCAACTTTGGATGGCAGGAAAGAAGATCATCAATCCACTATTGTGGAAATTGAAGGTAAAATTTATAACAACAAATGTCTCTATACTAATTGACCCAGGAGCTAGTCTAAGTTATATTACTCTAACCTTATAAGAATTGAACAAGTTAAAGAAGGTAAAACATGTTAAATCCTGGTTAGTACAGCTACCAACAAGGACAAAAAGAAAGGTAACAAAATTTGTTTATGATTGTGAACTTAGTATAAGTGGTCAGAATACAAGGTTAAATATGAACGTATTACCTTTAGGGTCGTATGCATAATTATTGGTATGGACTGGTTAGAAAGGAATAAAGTGATATTGAACTATTATGAAAAGTCATTCGTGTACATGGATGAAAATAATACAGCAAGAGCAGTACATGGAATCAAAAAATGAGTTTTTGTTAGAGAAATCTGAGTAATGCAATTCAAGAAATGGATTAATAAGGGTTGCAAAGTATATTCTATTCAAGTAACTAATATTTTGTAAAAACAAAGCAAACCAACTTTGGAAGACTTTGCAATCCTTTAGGGGTTTAAAGACGTATTTGTAGAAGAGATACTAGAACTACCTCCAAGGAGATAAATAGATTTCTCTATCAATCTGTTGCCTCGATATTCCTTAGTATCAAAGTAACCTTATAGAATGAGTGTTCCCAAATTAACAAAACTAAAAATTCAGTTAGAACTGTTAGATAAAGAATACATCAGACCAAGTGTTTCACCTTGGGGAGCACCGGTTTTGTTTGTTAAAAAGAAAGATAAAATGCTAATATTATCTATTGATTATCATCAACTAAATAAAATGATGATTAAAAATAAATACCCTTTACCTAGAATCAACAATCTCTTTGACCAGGTTGCAGGAGCAAAAATATTCTCTAAGATAGACTTGAGATCTAGTTATCACCAAGTCAGGATAAATGATGAAGACATAAACAAAACAACATTCAAGACATGTTATGGACATTATGAATTTGTACTGATTCTGTTTGGACTTACTAATGCACCAACAACTTTTATGTACTTGATTAATAGTATATTAAACCAATATTTGGATAAATTTGTGCTAATTTTTATCGATGATATACTAATATATTAAAAAACTGAAAAAGAACATGAACATCATTTGAAAATAATATTACAGACTCTAAGATAACATAATTTGTATGATATGTTTGATAAATGTGATTTCTACCAAAAGAAGATACAATATTTAGGGCATGTAATATTGGAAGATGACATTGCACTAGACCCTGAAAAGATTAGAGCCATGGCCTATTTCTAAAAATGTAGAAGACATAAGGTCATTCATGAGGGTTACTGGCTATTACCCGAGGTTTATTGAAGGATTTTCCAAAATAGCTTATCCGATTACATCACTACAGAAAAAAGGAATGAAATTTAATTGGTCTAGAAAATGCCAAGACATTTTTGATAAACTAAAAGAATTGTTAACTACAATGCCAATCCTTAAGGTGGCATACCCAGATAAAGACTTTACATTTTGTGTGGATGCAAGTAAAGAAGGATTGGGAGGAGTTCTAACACAGGAAGGACACACCATTTGTTATGAATCATGCAAATTAAAGGAACATGAACGAAACTACGTAACTCACGATCTAGAGTTAGTAAGGGCAATTCATGCATTTAAATTGTGGCAGCATTATTTAATGGGAAGAAAATTTCTATTACTGACAGATAACAGTGGTGTAAGACACTTGTTCAGTCAACAATATCTCAATGCAAGACATGCAAGATGGTTGGACTTTTTAAGTGAGTTCGATTTTG
Organism: Picea engelmannii; assembly: GCA_009831015.1. Taxonomy (NCBI): domain Eukaryota; kingdom Viridiplantae; phylum Streptophyta; class Pinopsida; order Pinales; family Pinaceae; genus Picea; species Picea engelmannii. Next base: position 195,409 of record ML779931.1, on the reverse strand, counting down.
AGGTATGACACATCAAGGGAAAAGAAAATAAAGTTGCAAATGCACTAATTCAAAGGACTAATGAGCTATATGAAGAAATTATCAGCAAAGTTGAAAATTATATTGAGGATAGGATTAAATCTGCAAGCAGAAATGATGAAAAATACATCAAAACAACAAAACAATTGCAAATAAATGAGGAAAATCTGCACAATACATATCTCAGTATAGATAAAAGTGGGTTGTTAAGGTTCAAAAACAAGTTATATGTACCTAACTCTATTTAATTGAAGATGAAAATTCTTGATGAGATGCACAAAAATCCATATTCTGGTCATCCAGGATACCAGAAAATGATAACAACCTTAAGAAAACAGTTTTATTGGCCTAATGTGAAAAATGAAATAGTTGAATACTTGTCTAAATGTTTAGATTGTCAACAAGTAAAGGCTGAGCATCAACATCTGACAAGTATGTTACAACCTCTTCCTATACTCGAATGGAAGTGGGAAATTATTTCAATGGACTTCATTAGAGGTTTTCCTAAGACTCATAGACAAAACGATTCAATTATGGTAGTGATTGATAAGCTAATTAAGTCTACACATTTTATACCTGTGAAATCTACTTACAAAGTGTAATATCCCCCAAAATAATTGATTATTAAAGTCTAAGTGTACTTGGGAATAAATTTTCATTTTTGGCAAATTCAAATTTGGAAATTATTTTTCATTTATGGCAAATCTGAATTTGGAATTTGATTATTGTAATTAATTATGTATGATTGTTGGGAAAAGATTTGACTTTCCCAACTAACTTCTTTGATTGTGACACATGTAAAAGACAAACCTTTTTATAAACTAAATGCTAGAAGACAAATGGAATAGCCAAGTTAAAAACAACTGACTGTGACTCCATGAGTGGGGAACATATTTGAGTTGCCCCAGGGATGATTTTTACAAGTGGAAAATGAGGGATTTGACCACTAGCATCCCCTAAAAATCATGGATTTGTAAATATGCAAATTTCCCAAGGAGAGAAGGAAAGACCTAGGCACAAGATGCATATAAATACAACATATGGAGGAGGCAGGATGATGCTTAGTATGTTGGACAAAAGAAACTACTTGTTGTTATGAACACTGTTAGTGTGAGTCAAGGAAATTTCTGATCTATGGAAGGTGACTTTATCAAATGAGGATCACTTCAATTCACCCTTATGGACTCATGGTTAGGCTAGGGGGTGAATGGAGCAAGTAAACTTGGTTGTTTTGTTCTACAATTGGGTGGAATGTGGTTGTTCCATTTGTGTCCCAACATCAGATTCATATATGTATCTTTACTTGCATTCTTGTTAATATTATGTTGATTATTATTTGTGAGGAATGAGATGGTTTATGTGATGATTGTTTATACATATATATGTGTGCTCACTTGGCAAAAATAGTAGAACTACCGTAGGTTCTAATTACTAATAAAATAGGGTTGTACATATATAGATAACTATATATATACATATGTGTAATCATACATAAAGAAATGAGAGAACTGTTGTATGTTCCTAATAATTATTAAGTAGGGTTATGCGCATACATAAATGATTGCGTATACTTGTACATATATATGGGTTCAAGCATAAAGGAAAATAGTATTGTTGCTATGTTCATATTAACCATTGATTTGGATATATATATACATGTTGAATTACTATTTCATATCTGTACAAGTACCATAAGAAATAGATGGAACAAAGAACAATCCTCTTCTTTATATATTAGATATTATTTATGTTTATAACCACAGGAAAACAATGATTCAATAGTCTACAAATGCATGCTGCAGTAACTGAACCTTGATCAAAATGTTTTCAACAACTTGTATATTCAATTGAAAATAAATTACAAAACAACCTGTGTGTTCATGAGACCAGGGTTCAAATTATTACAGTGGAGTACCCTAGGAAAGGACTCCATTACCACTGGTAGACACAATATAAGGAGTATTACTTAAATGCAAAGATCAAAACTTGAATACCTTTTCGAGCAAGAAGTCTTTCCTTGATCTATTTCCCTCGAACTGTATAAACCTGCAAAAATAAAGAGTAGGTTTTAGTAAACTATATTATCCTTTTAAATGGAAATTATTTATAACGACTAATATAAAACAATACTTAGCTTGAGTTCGATGAAGGACCAAGTCACCACTGGAGCTTGTGCGACGATCCTTCCACGACTGAAGGGGAGGAGTGGATCCATAATTCAGTTGATGGGTACCCTCGCAAAAACGAATCAGGGCCCCATCATTAATTAATGTAATCTGAGTATAATTCTTTTATATGCACAGAATGGAAGCTACAATTTATACAACAATAAAATAAAGATACAAGTTATGAATCATACAAGAATAAAGAAAATATAAAAGTTATGAATCATACAATGATAAAGAAACTATACAAGTTATGAATTTCATAGTGACAAAGTAACTACACAGAGAACGAATGTGAATCCCCACAAAGGGTGAAAGCAATACCTTTGTATATATACAGAGCCTAAGTCATGATTTACACGACGCTATGTGAAATACTTAGAATGTAAAAATAATTAACTCAGATAATCTCATAGGGTGCATCTATGAATTCCCATATGGTAAATATCAATATTCATGCACAGAGAATGAAATTCAGAGTTAGAATTTCATAGTGTAATCACAATTTTTCCATAGAGGAAATCAATTGAAAAGAAAAAGACATGTACATAGTACGAATAATGTCTAAACTTTTACTATGTATAATCCATAATTAAATTATGAATTGATATGTATATAAAACATGGAGTGAAATCTACACAACAGAGGATCAATGGTGACCGATACAGGCTCACTGTAGGAAATGTAGAATGAAACTCCATGAAAAAAGAGTCGATGTTTCTCAATTCACATATACCTACGCTATATAAAACAAAGATGATAAATTATTCAACGAGAGAGTAAAAACCTGTCGATACGTTTATCACTATACAAGTACGGAGGGAAATTTACAAAACAAAAGGTTAATGCTTACCTTGTAGATGTTGTTGTAGGGAACCCAGATGGTAAATCGCGAGCATAGGGTTAACCTTTAAAATATTCACAAGGTGTGAATTAGGAAGAGCACACATAGGAGATTTTGGCTACACTTATATGCATAGGGTAGCTACGTTTTTTCACCAAGTGGTATCAAAAATACACAGCTCGCATCCATGAAATCATTAAAGAATTATTGCGATATGTATATACATATATTCATGCAGAGAAGGAACGAGTCCCATGAAGGGGTAACACAGAACCACGGAGCACAAAACTACACAGGATTGAAACTCTATGCATATGCTTACGATTACTTTTTACACATTTGAATGCTAAACCATAAACTCCAGAACAGATTTACAAATTATAGAGTTAGTATATCTCACATAGGGTGAAGATTTACGGGATGATTCCACAAAGAACAAACAAAACTCGATATGGGTAAATAGTGGGTTTACCATTGCTGTAATCATGCATATAGGACGATGCAAAAGAATAAAAACATATAACTGGTAAAATGTTTATGACCACAAGAGCACCATAAGCCACGAAGATTAGAAGAGTATCAGTCAGCCCAGGAGCACTAAAACGCCAGTCTCAAGAACTGTTAAACCCAGAAGAGCCATTCAGGAGGAAAACATTTACGGAAGTGGTAGACTAATTCAATTACCAAACAAAGAATTGTGCCTAAGTTACAGAGTACAAGGGTAGTGAAGTATTACATACCTTTCATAGTAGAGGAACTAGAGTCATGTGGCCTCCTCCCTTTTCGTTTATTCAGAGTCGATCTTCCATTATCATCGGCCATGCAGAGCAGGGCAAGGTTATCTTGCAGAGAAAAAACTTTCTTCGTGTAGAGAACAATCGTTACAATGAGCATTACCTTGGGCCTTGTTATAGGAGTAATGTGATGGTTACGCGTCAGTACTTTACCATGTGAAACTATGGAGGTGGCAGGGTTACGTTGGACCCGGTGGCTGAGTGTCATTTCCAGGGTGGTATAGTTCAGGTCTCCATTAAATGGTTTAGCTAGGGTTTTAATGCGAGACTGACATCCTCCATTAAATAGTTTACAAAGAAATTTAATGTTGAGTCGTGATGCCAGCCAGTTAGGGTTACAAACTGTGTGTAATGGTTACACTCACCACTTTAGGTTAAGGGCATACTTCGTATGGTTCAGAACATGTTAAAACTCAGGATTAATGACAGGTATCGTTGGGAGGTTGTTAACGATATGTTAACCATGTAGTGCCCTATATGTTAAACGATAATGATAGATAACTATATCGTTAGTCGTGTCGTGATAATATCTTGTGTATTACACTCTTATGTAATACAGTGAATAGGTTTATTGCTATGTATGTTAAATAGTATATTTATCCTATAGATAAGTTTAGTGACACATATGTTAAATGAAATATTTATGCTATGAATCGAGTTATACATGGAATCCATATATTATATAGTGTTGTATATTAGCATAAGTATGTCGGTATATATAGAGTAAGGTTATGATAGTTTATGTAATAAACTATATATATATATATATATATATAGTCGTGTCGTGATAATATCTTGTGTATTACACTCTTATGTAATACAGTGAATAGGTTTATTGCTATGTATGTTAAATAGTATATTTATCCTATAGATAAGTTTAGTGACACATATGTTAAATGAAATATTTATGCTATGAA
>ML779931.1:161089-181420 GCA_009831015.1 Picea engelmannii | reverse complement strand
ATTTTTCCTTAAATCTGGAACATGTCTTACCTCTTTCAACAACCATTGGTTTCCATTTCGTTGCTTTATTTTTACCTTTCCCATTCCAACAATTTTGCATGGTGCATCATCACCCAAATGAACTTGTCCAAAATCACCTTGAATATAATCTAGAAAATATTTCCTATGGGGTGTGGCATGAAATGAAGCCCCTGAATCTACTACCCAAGACTCAGAGATATTATCTACGGAAAGAATCAAAGCATCTTGTAACACATCACTTGTTACATTTGCTTCTTGATTTCTCTCCTACTGTCCATCTCTTTGTTTCTTTGGAGCTCTGCAGTCTTTCTTCAGATGTCCTTTCTTCCCACAAATCCAACACTCTATCTTTCCGAGTCTGGATTTGGATCTTCCCTTCCTAGAATTTCCGCAGTTCCCTGAGCCCTTTCCTCTATCCTTTTGTCTTCCCCTGTTCTCCATGTTCAACACATTACCTGATGTCTCACCTGTGCTTTTCCGTCGCATTTCCTCACTAAGGATAACACCAACAACATCATCAAATTTTAAAGTATTTGAACAAGAGACAAAGTTACTTACAGCCATGACCAAGCCATTCTAGCTTTCTGGCAATAAGCACAATATTAGAAGAGCCCTAACCTCATCATCAAAGTCCACTTTTACAGAACTTAGTTGATTAGTAACCGTATTAAATTCATTTAAATGATCTGCAACATACCCACCTTCCGACATCTTCATATTAAATAATCTCTTCATTAGGAATACCTTATTGGACGTCGAAGGTTTTTCATACAATTTGGCCAATGCATCCATCAAACCCTTCGTTGTCTATTCTTTGGAAATATTGAAAGCCACCAACGTTGCCAGGCTCAGTCGTATCGTTCCTAGAGCCTTTCTGTCAAGAATCTCCCATTCTTTGTCCTTCATGGCCGTCGGCTTCTTTGCTACTCCACCCAATGGTAGGAATAGATCCTTCTGATATAAATAATCTTCCATCTGCATCTTCCATAACTAGTAGTTTTGGTCGTTAAATTTCTCGACCCTGAACTTTCCATCTTCCGACATTGCTCCCACTTGAACCAGGAACCCTCTTTTCCTGCGAGTTACCTTTCACTCTGATACTAGTTGTTAGCAAAACAGGACCATGGAGCAATAAAATAAAACAAATGCAGAAACAAAACACAAAAGATACACAATACAATAGAGACACATGTTTATGTGGTTCACCCAGTGTGGGCTACGTCCACCAGAGAAATTGCCAGGTCCTTCCTTTATTATTATCCAGCATATGAAGGGATACAACCTATAGCAAACCCGTTGTAACTTCATCTTCTTTCTCTCACAGTCTCCTATCTCAGAATACAATATTTTCCATCAACCATAGCCGCAATACATTTCCTTCATAAAAGAGGGTTGCCTTCTAGGGCAAAAAACCCTAACATAATCTCTACCATTAAATCTGCGACCTTATAATGAACGGTCCAGATTTACAATGAAATTACAATATACATTTACAAGGCAATTTTTCCTTCGAGGGCTTCGCCCCTGAACCCCCGCTAGGGGCCCACTTGCCCTCAGACCCCCCAGCCGAGGGGATAACCCCCCTCGACCCCGCAGAGGGGGTACCCCCCCTCTACACTCCCTCGCGTGGAAGAGTGTACATACTTTTGGGGTGTAAATACTTCATGGGGTATAAACATGACTGAAAGCAAGGACCTATGAATCAAGAAGATAATCAGGCTCCACAACCAACATCGTGGTTTCCTTCCAAGGTTCTATAGAGTAAACTGGTTTCACGAATAACGTTTAAGGAAGAAATTTTAGTGGAGCAGTGTAACGGGAGAAAAACCTTTGAGCGATCATGAGCCTCGAGCCCATCGCTCGTAGTGGGAGGAATGATTGAGTATGTTTGCTACACTACCATGTGAAATCAACGAAGTGGAGAGCCCACATTGGTTAGGTCCCTGCAGCGTCAGAACCAGAGTACATGATAGGTAAACTATTTTTATTAAGAGCCTGTGATACCTTTAATGCGATTAAAAAGTAGTGCCAATTCATAGACTTCCGACTTACAAGTTTGTTTTTATCGTCCATTAATTCATAAGGAGCCATCATAACCCTTTCATTGTTGGGTAGCGTACTTAGGGTTTGTTAAAACGTGGTGACACAAATGTCGAAGTAAACTTAATATATAGCACATTTACCTTTAACGTAAGGTTCTATTATGGTGACCTGGAGAACTCCTTGTCTATTGCATATCTTAGTCAAGACTATATGAGTAGAATGTGTGTGTGTGTGTGTGTGTGTGTGTATAATAAAAATAGTACAATCCACATCCTGATGATTATGTTTATTCCTCCTAACTTAGAAAATAAAATTCAATATGCATCAATCTTTATGCACTATAGAATAGCATAAAATGATATGGGTTAGGGTTAGAGTTTTCCTTATAGTTTAGGAATAAACTCTTATGGAGAAAACCTTATTTGCACTATAGGAATAAGGTAAGAATGTTATGAAAGGGTGTGTCATTATAGTGAGAGTATTAATTTCCTCTCTTATGAATAATGGTATAAATAAAGTTTTTAAGTTGAAAATAAAGAGTTAAGTAGAGTAAGGAATGGTTGAAAACATTGGTGAGACTTATAATGTAATTGACAATAAGACTCATAGTTGCTCCCCTCTATTAATTTTTTTTTTTTTTAAGCTAATTTTAAACTACATTACAACTTTTCTCCAATATATGATTCTAACTTGATATTCAATTAACCATTAACACATGTGCAGAGTCTAGAGATACTTCAAATACGTTTTAGCTAGGTAAGTTACACTATATCTATAGTAAACTAAATACCTGAAATTTATGACCAGTACCCTATAAAATGGAATGTCGATTTGAAGGATTCAGATTTTTTATGCAGGTAACACTGAAAAAAAAACCGTCCTATGGAACGTCAAATTCCAGGCTGCCTACGAGTGTCCACAATTCTAAGTGTAACAGTGCTTAGTCAACCGTACATGGGAGGTTCTATGTTGAAAAGAAAGTCACAGTCTGACAGGATAACACATACAAAATACGAAGACCAGGCGTCCTAAAGTGGACGAAAGCTTTCCAGAAGTTGACAGGCGTATTAGAGTGGAGGAAAGCTGAAAAGCTGTTTACCAACTCTGAAAATGACTGTATGCACGAAATTCAAGGGAATTAAGTGATCCCATCACAGCTTTTATATATCTGCTCAAGACAAAAAGGTCGGCAACCAGGTCATGGCACTTCTCGGAACCAATTTGACTTTCGGATCAACTTTTTAGGCCTTAATAAAAGATGTACGCTTTGCTGTTGAAGGACGATAATGATAAAGTGCAGTGAAAGGGAGACGCAACATATACGAAGCCCTTAGGAAAGACCAGATTCACAATAAAACAAAACCCTGCGTCAATTTTTGTATGGAAAGTTTAGGCAAAGGTCCAGATAATAATGATAATGATTTGTGTGTTACAACCAGACGATATGACAAGATTGAGTGCTTTTCTGGAATATTCATTCATATAACATAGCCTTGGCCAGTCAACATTATATTTTCTACTAGTAGGTTAACTCGGTAGTAAACAGATTAGTTTTTTAGGTTAAAAAATGAGCTTAATCTCTAAATTTTGAGGGGTAGTTTGAGTTTAGTACGGATCAAAGTTTTATGCATTTTAAAAATTTATTCTAGGGGTTTTGTCTCATTTTAAACCGACTCAGATGCTCAGAAAATCTATCAAAATTATGGATTGGCCTAAAACTTAAAATTATCCAACCAAAAAACCTCCCTGAAAAATAACTCCATAGAAAAGATTGCTCCCAAATTAACCCACTCTATTTAGATAAGTTGTTTTCATAGCTGCAAATGTAAACAGCCAAATTAACCCACTCTATTTCGATAAGTTGTTTTCATAGCTGCACATGTAAACAGGGACAGAACATGTTCAGTTGGTAAAGCATAGGAGGGAACCAAATTACCAAAGGCCAAACATGCAACTACTTACATCGTTTCAGTAAGTGTTTTCTATCATTTATTGAGATGACCAAAGAAGTGATATATACAAAATTCAGGAGATAACCAAACCACTAATATATACAAATTTATAATAATATGAAAAACAATAAGCATGTAACTACAGAACATTTAATGTTTTCATTACAGAACAATTCATGTTTTATATATTGAATGTATTTTGAATTTTACATGGTAGAATCTAGATTGTTTTAAATTCAACGATATAAAATTCAACATACAAAATTATTAAGCCCTCTTAATCCTCTCACCTGTCTTATTTCACCTGTATTATTTGAAGAGAAACTTTCTTAATCACGTGCTTTCGTTCATTAAATAAGAGGATCAAACAAGTCATCTATTACAGGTTAATATGAAAATGATTCATTCTTATCTTCTTCGATGTCTTATTTCAATATTTGATTACAACTCATTGTACTCAAATGAGTCAAACTTGCATGATATTCTACTCAGCAAATTGCATGACAATATTTACACAGAGAACAAATGAATTTAAAAGGCTGTTGGACAGTGAGTATTCAACGTGGTATTTATCCTCAACGCATACACAAACATGACATAATGAAACTCAACTCAGTTTTAAGCATAGATTCCAATAGTGATTTAAAAACTAAATAGAAGGAAGATGATTATTATTATTATTTTTATTTTTTTTAACTAATCTATTAAAAATATAAATATAGTAGAGATACAATAATCATCCCCATTCCCTTTGGTGGGAAACCAAGCTAACAAAAAAGTTGAGAGCTATTTGTCTATTTGTTTACTAACATAAGACCAAAAAAACTTGAAAAGTCCTAAATAAAAAGATTGAAAAAGAACAAAGCCTAGGCATCAAGTGTGCTTGTTGGTCACGATGGGAGGGCCATCCAGAGGAATTTCTTCTATAACGGGGTAGACATTGTAATCGTTGTCCTTGTCGCTGGAGGAGCTAGAGCTATCCGAGCTTGGATACTTGACCGGGAAGCCTGCGCTCTTGATAAAGGGAGCCATCAATGAAATGTACTTGCCTGGAGCGGTCTCAATGACTGGTTTGCTAGAAGTCTCCTGAGGTGTCGAGGTGCTAGGGTGGGCTGCAGAAGGAAGAGGACAGGTGCCAGGGAAAGGAGGAGTTGAAGGAGGAGGACAAGCAGTGGGGGAGTGGGGTGAGCAAGGTGAACTTCTGAACAAAAACATGAGAGGTTGGGGAGGGTGCAGGAAAGCAGGTTTTTTAGCACCCAGTAACTACAATGGTGTCTGGAGGTGCGACGGATGCTGGGAGGGAGCCTGAAACCTCATCTTCCCAATCATCTAGAAGTTGTCGCAGCGAGTTGGGGATTGAGCAGTCGTAGTCGTCCTGGTTGGCTAAGAGGGGAAAGGGAGGAGTTGTGGAAGCTCGCCTGTCGTGGCCACTTCGCCCCAAGGTGGGAGTGGCATGCTTGTGGGGAGGCATGAGAGAGGAACTATGCTTGCAAGGCACTGCGAGGGAGGAGTACCACCACCGAATGCAAAGAGAAGAGAGGTTCCACCTATGGAGAGAAGAGAGCCATCTCGTGGAGGAGACAAAGGAAGAATGATAGGAGAGGTTGCGGCAAGTAGAGTGATAAGTTCCATGTGGAGGGGCGGTCAAATCCTACGCCATTAATGTTACCAACCTTTGCAAGCGTGTGGATTGGTGCGACGTACAATAACCATGCATGTGGGGAGCGAGAGCCATGGTCGGATTAATGGAACTACATCTCGGGATGGGAGGGCGATTAATACGCATGAGGACGGGGTGAGGTGGAGCACACCTAGTTTTCATTTTCCGTGTTGAGGGAACTCGAGGTGCCCGCTAGGTGGACGAGGGTGACACCCACATCCGGGGAACGAAGCATGAAATTAGTGTTGTAGCTGACACCAGGAAATATGCTCCCAAATCTTTGAGGAGGAAATTTTATGAATCAGTCATTCTTATTCCCGTGTGTTCATTTTATGGTACAAATGGTTCCTTTATATAATTATAGGCGACCATAACAAATACATCATAATTAGATTAGATATTCCATTCAAACCAAATGCATAAGTATCTCCATAAATCTCTCCACAATATGTCCATGAATTTCTCAACAAATTTCCATCACTAACTTCTCTCATTTCTCCTCATCTCTCATTGGTAGTTATACTTCTAGAATAAGTCTACATTATTATAATTCCATGGCACTATTCATTATCACATGTAAGAATTATTCCTTCATACTTTTTCTTAACAAATACTTGTGAGCCAATCATTTGTCTGGTCCTTTGAACTAGTCTCATCTTGATCTTCATTTTCATCTTCTTTGTCTTCAGTGCTCTAGATCTTCTGCAATCTTTGGTCTTATTCATTCTTCCTCCTCGATCTTCTTCATCTTTCAACTTGCACCTACAAACATAAATAGTGTTGAAGTCCATATAAAAACATTACCATCCAATAGAGTACATGGATTCCCAACAGTTGTATCCACTGGTTCATTTGAAAACATTTTCTCATACATGGTTCACCAGTTATTCTTCCATAACTTGTATGCACACATGTGCATTTTACTCCCCCTACATCATCATCATCATTATCCTCATCGTGATGCTCCTACATCATAAATAATAATTAAATTAATAATATTGAATATGAAGGAAAAATCTATTTTTCAATATAAAATGTTTTTTGTTATAGTGAATGAATATTATAAATTCTAGTTATTAAAAACTATTTTTAACAAAATTGCTTTAAAGAAAATGTCTAAGACATTTATAGAAATACATAAACTCTATGTAGACCCTTCAACCATAATTAAATTAATAATATTAAATGTGTGAAAAAAATCAACTTTTCAATATAAAATGTTTCTATGTTTAATGAATATTAAAAACTTCCATTACCAAACTATTTAAAAAAAAAGTTTTAAGGAAAATGCCCATGACATCTCTAACAATACATGGACTTTTTGTAGACCCGTTAACCATATTGTAACAACTATCAATCATAGGAAGAACCCACCTAATAGATATCAATACCATCGACAACGAGTAAGTCCAATAGAGTGACTTTCCACTACTTATTTTTCTTGTTAATTACCACCTCGTCGGCTTTGATCACTTTACACAAGGAGAAATATAATAAACAAGGAGTAAATCCCCATACAACACTTATCGAACCCCAAAAGAATGAACGGACTCTTGGTTGCCTTGTTTTGTGGGGTTACTAACAAAACTTGGAAAAAAAGAGAAACGTGTCCAAGGAAATGTTCAAGTGCCTTGAAATATGTTAGTGTTAATGGAGTTCTAGTTGGAGTTCTACTTATGCTCCCATTTTTGGTAGAACATCTTTAATATACTCTCTTCCATGTTTCATTAACTATTTCATCTGGTTGAGGTTGATCCTCATTAGATAGTATTATGTCTCTTCCCTTTGCATGTAGTTGGGTATTGTGGACTTACGGTACTTCAACCACCCTAATAAAACATCTTTGTTCTCTTCATCAATTCGATGTGTACCTTATTCAAAGGGACCATTTCTTTTGAATCTTATTATTTGTCCTCTCTATCATCTATGTCCATTGGACTATGTATTTCTTTGGACATATTAATGCTTCCTTGATAGGCATTCTCCACCCTATCCTTTAATGTCGATTAAACTCGAAATATGACAAGATTGGATGTCCTCATATTTAGACTTCTCCTTATTTGTCTCAAAGAATATTCATTATTTATCCCCTCCAATTTTGGAATCTCTTTTTGTCTTTGTGTATTATGTAGTACATCATCCATTCCTCTACTTGCATGAAGGATTCATATCCTAGTGACTTATCCTTTAGTGAGGTTTCCTTGAGTGAAGTTTCCTTCAGTGGATTTGTTTACAAAATGCTTGTTCCATATGTCCTTTGTCAATGATGTCTTTGGTGGATTATGTAATTCTCATTTTGACACTTTCCCTCTCCACTAAAAACTATTCTTCTCCCATGTGGCAAGATGTAATGTATTTATTTTGACCTTTTGGAATGATTTAATTTAATTATGTATATGTTTAAATCTTTTGTATAGATATTTTTTATTACTATCCTTTATTCCCACCATGAGATAGACATACCATGGTAATTTTGAATACATGTAAACATTGACATTTGAAATTAATGAAACATCCAAAACTGTCTTCCTGACAATGAGCACCTAAAGGGGTTATGCCACCACGAGAGGGAAAAGATAAGGGGGTCTAAGGGAATGTTTATATGCCTCACTACCCATGTCTCTTATGCCTATCTGTCCTACCCACCTTGCCATTAAATTACCCTTAACTCTATTATAATGTTGATATTTTGTCTACACTGTAGTCTAATTAGATATTTGAGAAGTGGGCCTAACCATCTCCTAGATTTAAGTAACCACCTCCTATATTTTTGCATCTTATCCATATTTCACTCATTCCAAGAGAGAAAAATTCCAATAGAAAAAAGGGAGTTATTTCTATTAAGCATGGGGAAGAGAAAAATATATTATTATGATGGAAAAGAGAGCTCCCATACAAGGGCACTAAATATCTCATGAAAGAAAGCCATTAAAATCTTGATAAGACAAGGAGAATAATAATAAACCACAGGGAAGAAAAATAAAGAAATAATGTGTAGCAATAGATTCTAAGTTGGTTAGAGAGACAACCTTACAGTCCTAAAAGAATGTTGCTCATAAAATGATCCATAAACTAAGAGAAATATTGTTAAATTTCAATCTTAAAAATTGACATTATTTTGGACTCTCTATGCACACACTAAAGAGCATTGGAGGGAAGAGAAATTTTGAGGGACTATTGAGCAAAGAAGGAATATCTTCCTTTTGTTGTGTGAGGTAGCTAATGTGAGTGTCAAAGTTGGTTTGATTGAGAGATTGGTAATAATACTTAGCAGTGAGTTTCTTGATGGGTATTTTATGATTTTGGGATGAGGAGAATGACTTGAGAGAGTATTGAATTTATGTTTTTTTCCCTAGCGGTCTCATATCCCAATTAGGGCATGGCATCCATAGAGGACTGCATACTGTTGGGTGGAAAACTTCTCACCCTAAGTCAATTTCCTTAAAACTCATTTTATGAAAAAGATAATTCTCTTTGCTTCTCCTTTTTTGTATTCTTTTATGATGATGAAAGAAATTCCATTAATTATTATGAGAACATGTCATGAAATTATTGTAGATGTTATTCGTTGAAACAATTGTTGTGAATAATTTATTAGTTTGAAAATATGTGTGGGAATACATTGGGTAAACTCATGCATGCTAAATTTTTGACTAAGTAATTGAGTGGAGGTATGGTTTATATGTCTATATAATATTTATAAATTAAATCTACGTTCCCCATGGAACTATCTATTGAGCTTTTAAGAGGTTTTGTCTAGAAAATTCAAATTCTAGATTTTTTTTCCAGTAGCTGTACATTACCTTCCTAGTTTTTCTTTAGTGTATATCAGTATAATTTTTGGTATACACTACCTTTTATATGCATAAGAATACCTCCCTTTTACCTCAAATCCATGAGGTTTCTCTATGTATACTTCTTCCTCAATGATCCCATTGAGGAAAGCTATTTTCACATCCATTTGATGTATCCTCCACCTCATAACTAAAGTAATAGAAATGGCATCTCAAATAGAAGCATACCTAGAGACTAGAGAAAATGTCTCCTCATAGTCCACTCCCTCTCTCTGGGAGAACCCTCTCACCACAAACCTTGATTTGAACTTCTCAATGCTATCATTTGTAGCATGCTTGATCTTGTAGAGCCAGCTAGAAATCACAACTGACTTTCCCTCTGGTCTCGGAACTATGTCCCAAACATCATTCCTCATTATAGAGGTGTACTCCTCTACCATGGCATCCTTCCATACTTGTTGATCTATTTCTTCCTCAAAACTAGAAGACTCAGTATCAATGATGCTACTCATAAGTGTGATATACTTTGGAAACCTATTCAAATTCCTTCACTCTCTAACTACACTCCTAGGAGCCTCACCAGCATCCCTCAATGTATGTAATATCCACCGAGGTTTCTTGAAAGGACTAGAATGGGATAACTCCTCCTCCCCACCTAAATTCTGAACTATTGATTGTTGTTCATCCTTTGAAACTTGTTGCTCCTCATCCTCTATCACTATTGATGACTCATGAGATATGATAGATGTAAATTGCTCCTCAAATTTAACATATCTCCTCACAAATATCTTCCTTTGCACTGGAATGAAGATCCTGTAAGCCTTTGAGGTCTTTTTTACCCCACAAATATAATATTTTGTCCTAAAGGCTCTAGATTCATCCTCTTCTCCACAGGAACATAGATGTAAAGTGTAAAACCAAAGATCCTCAAATGACCAATCTTTGTCTTCACTCCTAAGAATGGCTCCTCTGTGGTCTTGTCCCCAAATATCCTGTGAGGAATTTTGTTCTACACATACACCATCATGTTACATGCCTCTACTAACATAAATTAGGCAACTTCTGGTCATGTATCATAGCCTTGATTGAACCGATGATGGACAGATTCTTTCTCTTTGCAATCCCATTCTGTTGAGGGTTGTATGGGACTGCCAACTTCCTCCTTATCCTTTCCTCCTTACATAAATACTTGAATTCATTGGAGGTGTACTCCCCCTCGTTATTTGACCTCAAGACCTTGATCTTATTACATGTCTGGTTCTCCACCCAAGCCATGAACTCTCTAAACCGACTGAAGACCTCGTTCTTCGTATTCATAAAGAAGATCTAGGTTTTCTTGGAAAAATCATCAATAAATGTCACATAGTATGATAATCATTGTAATGATGCTACTAATAGTGTCTCACTCACATATGAATGGATAAGATCTAATACCCCCTTGGACCTACTCTCACTACTAGGAAAATCAATCTTGGCATTCTTTCCAAGTGCACACCCTTTGCACACTCTCTGCTGCTCAATCCTGAAATATGGAAGACCTTTAATAATCCCTCTCAGAATCAGAAAATCCCTATAGTGTAGGTGTCCCAACCTCTTGTGCCACATCTTACATAGGCTATCGTTTTCATGTACCAAAGCATGAATAGGATTTCCCTGCAACCTATATAAAGTTCCCTCTCTAACCCCAACGACCACTACATTGTCTGGGGTAGATTTGTTTGGATGTATGAGTACTTTCCCTCATGAGGGCATCACCTTGTTGACCAATATCTTATCACATTCATTCATAAAGGGGGTTTTTAAATTTTAAAAATAAATTCAGTACATCATAGGTATTGGTGAGGGATGTGGGGTCTCCAGGGGTTTATAGGTATTGGGGAGTATAAAAAGGGGTATCTAGTGAAAATAAGGGTTTCTTTTATTGCAGTGTATTGAGAAGGGGGTTCAAAAAAAGGATTTTGGGAGATATTTACCAATATCTAGTGAAATTAGAGGTATTATTTAATATCCCATGAACGAAGGTGTTATGTCACAATTTCACAAAGTGAATACTCCATGCTTTCCCTCTATGAAAAGTAACGGAAAAACCATGTCCTCCATAGATGAGACTGAAAGAAAATTATTCTTCAATCCTAGTACATAAAGAACATCATGGGAATCCAACGAATCCTCTTAATAAAGTTAGAATGTAACTATCCCATTTCCCTTCACTACATACCTAACATCATCACCAAGCTCCACATGAACATCTAAGTCACTCTCCACCAGACTGTAAAATAGGTCTCGTGCTTCTATCATATGACGAGATGTACCACTTTCCAAGAAACAAGAACTCCTTGTAGTTGTGTTGGTAGAAAGGAAAGAAACCAATGAGTAATCCTTCTCAAACTTCACTACAAACTCATCAAGTTGTGTCTCTATTGATGTTGTTTTCCACATCTTTCTATTACCCTTATTATTCTTCTCTGGACACTGAGATGCATAATGTCCATTCTTATTACATAAGAAGCACTTTATTTTACTCAAGCCTTTCTTCTTCCTTGGATGTGATGAACCTCCATCACTGTTACCCTTATTGATAGAACTCTTTCATTTTCCCTTCCTTGTATTACTGACAAGAGCTAAGCTATATTCACTACCCCCCTTCTTTTTGCTCTTAGACTCCTTCTGAATCTCTTCCTGGATGCAATCATCCCAAAGTCTCTTCCAATCTAGGAGATGTTCTCGAGCACAAAATCCCTTGAAAAATGGTTCCCATGACTTGGGAAGACCATTCAATGCCACATTCATGAGCCCTATGTCCTCTTCTTTCTCCCCTATGGCTTCAAGTTGATCATGCAGCTATGTGAGCCTCATGAGATAGTTGGTAACATTGTTAGATCTATACATCTGCACTGATCTAAGTTTATTCCTTAAGACCGTCTTCCTATTCATGTTTTTGATCTAGAATAACCCTACCAAGACATAAAACATATCTTTATTAATATTCTTCTTGCACAAGTGAGGAATTATATGATCCTTCACTAAATCCAAGATGACCCTCTGTGCTTTGATATCCTTCTTTTTGTGAGCTTCCAAAACTGATGGATTTATAACTTTGTCCACTAACTCCAAAAGGTCATATTCCTTAAACGCCAAAGTTACTCTTGCTTTCCAAGAGAGGAAATTCGATGCTCCATCCAATCTATCTTCAACTCTTAAAAGTGTTGTTTCCATCCCTAAAACTTGTTAACCTTCCTTGGAAATAACCTACTACTGAAAATTTACCCTATACTGACCTGTACGGACTTGTATGGAACTTTCACCACTAGATCACATGTATGTACGTGATTGTGATCATTGAAACCCATGTATGTACATGATTGCGACCATTGTGACCCACATATACACAAATGTGCTCAATGTCTCCCACATATGTATGCGACTGTTCTTTTTGTGAACCTTGTACACCTTAGTAAACCTACAAAAAATTAGTTCTACCTTAGCACAATTGTTTTCTTGAAATCCATCCTTTGATTTTCACCTGTTGGTTATGGATATGCAATCATGTACTTGGTTTCCTCCCTTCATAGATCACACTCTGATACCATGTTGCAATTTCTCCTACCCAACATCCAATAGTTAATTCCAAATAAATATCTTATTGAATTAAATCACAACCGAGTAATCAATTAAACATGCATTGGAAGCATAAGCAAGGAAACCAAACCATGCACACATAAACACCAATATTTTTGGGTGTATACCTCCGAAGGGAAAACATGTTGATAATGATTTTATTATGCTAAAATTAGGGCTCTCATAATAGGGATAGTTTCCCACTGAGAGAAATACAAATGCAGACGAAACTGGTAAAGTTTGATCTATTGTATGACCCAGAACTGCATGTTTTTTGAGGTGTATGTGAATTTCCTTCAACAAAATTGATTATGTACTCTAATGTATCCACTGAAACTCATGTACATGTACGGAAATACTTTATGAAAAAATCTTGTATGATGTTACACTTTCATGTGACTTCCTCTAATGGAAACCCACATGTGATGCCTCTGTTCTCTCTTCTCCTTGAATTGATCTCTAGATGGAAGTCCTTGTCCACCTATCCAATATCTTGAATCATAGTCCTTCATGATCCAATACTTTGTGTCGACTCCCTAAACACATTTGAAGTGTCTTCCTCCTTCACCCTAGCCTTGATTTTATAATCATAAGTTACAACCTATATCTAATCTCCTCACTTGAGATTTAGAAAAATGTTAATTACTTTTAGTAATTTCCTTAAATAACTTAATTAACTAATTACATAATTAATTAAAAAAACAAATTTACTTTAATAATTCCTTTAATTAAAATAAATTCAAGAGTAGAAGGTTTTGGATGATTTCCACACATCTAGACACATAGACCTATGTGAAAATACTTGTCCTATGCTACCACCAGCATCAACATTTTGTTCACCTGCACCCTATGTGATGGATAAGAATCAGGACATTATAGCAAGAGTAGGTGACTGGTAGCTTGTCTAATATGTGACATAGATCAGAGTATATGGAGCCACCAAGCTCCCCATATTCTCCCAAATTTCATGCCAAACAGGCAGGTTCTATAAGACATTTTCTATCAGATAGTGATACATGGGGTAGGCACAACACTATATAGAGATAAAAAAAAATCAATCTATCCACCTCTCCCACTTTGTGTCGGTTCATAATCATTCAAATACATAAGATAATCACAAACCAAAGTGAACACAATGGCCTATTTCCACTTCTACGAAGAGAGATTCTGAAGGCATGACCCTCTGAACATTTCTAGTGCCCTCTGGAACAACCATAAATGTAGGTGGAGATACACAATATATGTCTAGGAAGAAGAAGATATTCACTACAAGTAGAGAACATTTCATGATGTGATATTCCAAAGAAGAGGTGACCCACAAAGGGATGTAGAGTAGAATATGAGCAAAGATCCAAAGAATCTCAAAACAAGAAACATGAGGAAGAATATCGTGCAAAAGAGGAGACATAACATAAAAGAAAAGAGAAGGAATCAACAAAATATCTAGCAAAGAAACAAAGGAATGAAAAGGAAGAAAAGTTTAAGGATCAAAGAGAAGAAGAGAAAAATAGAAAATCGGTTGAAGCTACTAAAGAAAAAGTTAAAGAACAAAATAAGAGAAAATAGGAAGAATGTGAGCTTAAATGACAACAAGCAACAACAACAACCGAAGTAGAGCAGAAAGAAGCAGTAGAGGAGAAAGCACAATGAAGGAAATAAGAAGATAAAGGCCCTCGACCCATGGATATGGCCATTCCTGGATCATCAATGGACATCCCCCTCACTGTAGTACACTTCACATTGGGAGAATTGGGGCTAGGAGCTTACACACCTTCAATGGTCGGGAAGGTGGCCAACCTTAATTCTTTCATATTTGACAAGGATTCAGACAAGATTATTTTGTAGAAAACTGGAAAATTACGTGTCTGGAGTCAATCTTTTATCAATGAGGACATAATAAGTGGTAATAGAAAACATTAGAGATGATCCTATGTCTATCACTTCAACTGACATTTCCTTCACACAAGAGTCAGATCAAAACTTGAGAGACATGATGCATGAAATAGAAGAGAAGAGAAGAATGAGAGAATAAGGTCACTACAAGAAGAACTACAAAACTACAAGAGGAATCATAACAAGATGTAGGAGTTTATGATATGTCTTGAATAGGTTACAACAGAACTCCATAACCTAGTGAAAAACATGTATGTAGGAATGCATAACTTCCAGAAGAAATCTTCCCAAATCATGGATAAGCTCAACAAGGATCAAAGAAAAAATACATAATTCACAACAATAAGAGTAGGATTAAATGATATGAATCAATGGATAACAAATAATCTTAATGCCCCACAATACCTACCACAAATGATAGATTGGGAAGTTGAGATCAATTACATTTCCCTCAATAATTGTGAACAAGATGGGGAGAAGCTTGAGAAGGACTAAAAACATTATATTTGTCAAACTCCACAAAGAGCCTATTATGCTAACCTTAAAAAGTCATTTACCCCAAATTGAAGAGTCGGACCAGCTGAAATTATATGAGAAAGTATTCACATAATTAGAAGAAAACATGAAAGAAAGGTAGGAAAACACCAAAACCCCATTCAAAGTGACAGACAATTTAATGAATGACTATCTTGTAAAACCCGCTAGAGCCCAAAACATGATCTAGGATTTCATGGTAAATCTAACTATGGAAATGAAGACCCTTTATCATAACTCAATAGCACATGAGATCACCCTAGAGTCCTTTATTTATCACAAAATAATCTCTATTTTAGGATATCACGAAGTCTAGGTTTCCTACATAAGAGACAAAAGTCAATAAAAGGGCATATGATGAAATTCAAATTTGTTTCTCCCCATTATTTATTTTTTTCTTTTTGTAAACTAATAGAAAATTGAAAGGGAAGATGAAGAGTCTTGTAACTTATTCTTGTAGAATTCAAGAAGTCACAAGAAATTGTTAGTATTTAGGGATATAAACATAATAGAGCACCCATTTTGAAGTGGATCTTTAACTTTGTAATTTTGGAGGAAAACTATTTTTCACTGCAAGTAATATTGAGAAGCCATGACAGAGAGAATTGATGTGCTTATTTGTAGTCTTTTGTTGCAAACTTAGTCAAGTAAAAGTTAGTTGTTTTGAAGTGTTGTAAGAGTCTTCTTTTCATAACTATACTTTTAATTTATGGATGGATAGTCTTTTAATTTATTGGTGTTCTCTTTAAATGAATTGTTCTAAGATGATGAGTAGATTTACATGCGTGAATTAAAGTTGTGGACTTTTTCTTTTCATCCATTCATTTTTGTGTCTGTTAATGGTATTTGTCACCCCTTTCAACATCTTTCTGATGTAAGGATAAGTGCAGGTATTGATAACACTCTTAACTGTTAATGTGTTAACATTAATTATCCTAGCTAGGATAGGATAGAATAGGTTTATTTTAGCATTTCCATAGTTTACATCTGCATTTGATTCCATCATAAACCATCCACTGACCCTCATACTAGTAATTGCAGACATGACAAAATATACATGGGTCTCGTAATGAAAATGGTGTGAAGCTTAATTGGGACCTCATACTGGGGAGTACCCATGTCTGTTGAAGGAAAGTTTTCCCATGTCAATAGATTTTGGTGCTAGGAGGGAATAAGTTGTATGGATAGTGGTAGAACTTGATATTCGTGTGGTCAAACGCCTGATTACACCCTTGGTGAACCTCAACCATATCCTTTCCCAACTTCAAAGGACAATACTGAACCAAAACTCCCTTACCAAGATATTTCCCACACACTTGAATGTCGCGTCATCAGAAGTCCTGAAACAACTCTTGAAACTTGGTTTGTTGTTCTGCAAAGAGAGTTGTATGAAACTCACCAAATTACCCATTCCTTAGCTAAGTTGATTGGTTTCTTTCCCATTTATTTTGCATTACCTAGAAGAAGAGGTATTCATAGGCCTGTTAACCAATCCAATGTTCTCGTTGAATCTGTTGAATATTTAGTCGAGGTTTCTTTACAGGAGATACCTCAACCATTAGATAAAATCCCCCCTACTCCTCCATGCCCTACTCTCGGTTTTGATTATGAAGAACATTCTGAATCTAATCTTGAATCTAAATAAGATACCAGAGATAAATCCACCATGGTGGTAAATAAAAATCCCATTCCCACATGGATGTCTCGAGGAACCTTGAACTTGCTCGGACTCATGCATGACTTTCCCAAACTCCTAGAAAGGATATAACCCAGATTTTAAACAAACAAAGCATGCTCTCCTGAAGATCACAAAAAGAAATTTTACTTAGCAGACCACCTTCTATATTTTCAACATGAATACATAGTTTGTAGGTTATTCTCGTATACCTTTGAAAATAAGGCATCTACATGGCACTACAATATTATGGTTGGCTCCATAAGGAATTGGGACACTTTTGAGAAATATTTTATTAGAAAATTCAGATAAGATAAAACCCCTGCAACACTATTTAATGAATTGGTTGCTCTCAATATGGAGAAGAAAGAAAAATTAAAAGACTTTAATCAAAGTTTCACCATTATTTTAAATAAATTTCTCGATGATATTGCACCTGTCAAGACATTAACTGTAGAATACTACACTTTGTCTTTAAATACCTCCATAGGCGTGTTTGTTAAGAGATATGGGAATCCAATGTACTAGAGAATTTTGAAGAATCAAAGGAAGTGGAAAAAGAAATGCTTTCTCTAGGTAACAAACCAACAACTGAAGAAAATAAAGCAATCGGTAAGAGGCCTTTACTTCTGACCAAAACATATGATAAAGAACCAAAATACTTAGACAGTGTGCTCAAATTAGTCAAAACGTTATCCAATGAGGTGGTTTACCTTAAGAATAATGTCAGTGAAGGTTCCTCTCAACATAAATATTTCTGAATTTTTTTCAAGAAGACAAATAATTAGACCAAACCAAATGAGACCCAAAACCTTACCCTCAACCTTGATGAGATTGGTATGGATAATTTCTTCTCATATCATCATACCAATCACTTAGAGAAAATATGTCCTTAGTGGATAATTTCCATGACTCTAGTCATTAACCAACTTTTGGAACAACAGTCTATTGTTTATGATAAGACTCCAGAGACAACCATGAAAAAAGCCATTGAGAAATGAGACTAGACTAAAGAGTCTTCCCTTTTCTTGTTGGACTGGTGTTTGGATTATGATGATGAAAATATCAAAGAAGTATCTGTAGGTCACACCCAAACCACTAAATCTATTTCAAAAGACTACAACTTACATAGTAAATGGGTTGTGACGAACACCCCTCTTCCTTTTAAAACCATCGTTGCTCCTAGAAATATTACTTCACTTGTTACTACACATAAATAGAAAAAATTCTCACAGGAAAGCACCACTCCCAACACTTCACAACCAACCAAGAATATAGGAAGATATTTCAATCACTCTTTATATTAAATCATCATAGAAGACCTGAAGAAAACAAAGGAAAATATATCACTATTTGACATTTGTTCTCTTCCTCAATAGAGAGATATGATCATTAACACTTTCAAATCCCCGCCCTCTTAGAAGAAAACAATAGAAGTAAATGACAACACTTCAAAAACCGTTGAAGCTAAAATGGGAGATAAGTTTGAAGTAAAATCCACTATGAATGAACCAAGCATAGGATCACATTCTAGGTCCTAGGCTTTTCCTTTCCTCCTAACATTTGAAATTTTTAATTTCAACATGCATAATTCTTTAGCAGATTCTAGTGCTTCTTCCAATGTCATTCCTTATTCTATATTCCAAAAGATAAATGTTTTACCCAAAAAAATCACCACAAGGATTATTCATTTAAACAGGTCTAATGTTAAATTCATGGGTGAACTAAAAGACATTATGATTAGATTATCTTCAAATCCTAGAGTTCACCATGTGATTGATTATATATTCGTAAACATTCCAAAAGCGTATGTTTTTTTGTTAAGTAGGGACTGGTTTATGAAAATGCAAGGTTATTTATCCACTGACTGGTCTCCATTAACAACGGAAATCATATGAAATGCATTGTAGTGAAACCCAAAGGTTAAAATAAACCCATCAGTTTTACACATACATTTTTGGGAAATTTTGTTTTGGAAACTGACCATGGTTGTTGTGCATCGTAGCCACCATAATTTCAATCATATGAAGTTTGAACAGTATAAAATCCTTCGCTACACATGGATTGATGAAAATGATTGTACCATAGTACAAACAACTAGATCTATCCTTACTAAATTAACTACAAGAACTGGCATTTGGACTTTGCTTTTTGATGACTCAAGATCTCAAGGAGTTGGGGTGTAACACCCCAGGTTTTGAGCCCCATTTTAAATAAGGTATTGTTACAATGCTGAGAGGCTAGAGTTCCCAAGAAATGTAATGTTTTGATAATTATTAATAATAAATACATCGTTGGTTGCTAGACGGACAAGGACTAGAGTTGTAGGGGGCTATGATTCCACAAGAGAGGGGGCTTGAGGGGATAAATGATTATTTCCTATTTTAATTACCCTTTTGTCGAAGGAAGTGGATCGGTTACGTGAACTTATTAGGGAAGGATAGAAGGTTCTTGAATCCCCACAAAATNGGGGGGGGGGGGGGTTGGTTGATTGCTCGTTCACTCCTTCATACGCTTATTCGCTCATCCACTTGATCATTGATTCATGCATTCATTCATGTGTTCACTCATTCATTCCTCCTGTCCTTACCTATCACTCATTGATCCATCCTCATTAGCATCTTGTCTTGGGAAAGGGAAACGAGCTGCTAAAGAGAAGCCATGGTATCATTGGTCGTAGAGGTCATTGGTGTAATCCAGCCATGAATTAAGGCCTACGTGTCTGATATGCGTTGTCCTGTGTCCAACTTTGTTCATAGTTGCAAGTCCTGAGAGTTCCAACATGGAGACATGCCAGGTATTGTGGTAAGTGTCACTTTATCCATGAGGTACAAGCCAGGTATTGTGGTAAGTGTCACTTTAATACTTGAGGCATTTGAACATGTTTCATTAAAAATTCTCTTGATTATAGAACATCTACTTTGAAATTATGTTGTTTTCCCTGTTTCACCTTGGTGGTTGACATTGTTCCCTAGTAAGTGATCACCCTTGGGGAAATTTTTTCTACTGAGAGGTCTCCTTGATGAGTCATCGTACCATTCCCGATAATACTTGTCACTTTACACACTTCATCATTCTCGTTTCCCTACCTTTTGGTAATTTTGGGTGTACTAAACGAAGAAGGGATTGTGCCTCATTTCT
>ML779931.1:131945-142199 GCA_009831015.1 Picea engelmannii | reverse complement strand
CATGTGCAACATGTTGACAAGGTGCTACAACTACTAAAGGAGCAACAACTATATGCCAAACCATCCAAATGTTTCTTTGGAGTAAAGGAGGTAGAGTAGTTGGGTCATATTGTATCTCATGAAGGTGTCAAGGTAGACCCTAATGAGGCTAAGGCCATGATGGACTGGATGATTCCCAAAACATTAAAGAATCTTAGAGTATTTTTGGGTTTGACAGGCTACTACCGCAAGTTTGTTCGGAACTATGGAAGAATAGCAGCACCTTTAATGCCACTAACTAAGAAGGATGCATTTTCATGGACTCCAGAGGCAACTAAAGCTTTTGAACAACTTAAAGAGGTGATGTGTAAAGATCTTGTCTTGACCACTCCAGACTTCACAAAAACCTTTATTTTGGAATGTGATGCCTCAGGAAATGGAATTGGTGTTGTCCTAATGCAAGAAGGAAGGCCCCTGGCTTTTGAAAGTCTACCACCCAAGGGAAAGGACTTACACAAACCCATTTATGAGAAAGAAATGATGGGAATAATACATGCATTGAAGAAATGGCATCCTTACCTAATAGGTAGGCACTTCAAGGTCAAAACAAATCATGATAGTATTAAATACTTCTTGGAACAAAGACTATCTTCAAAAGAACAACAAAAATGGGTAACCAAGATATTGGGTTATGATTTTGAAATTGTCTATAAAAAGAAGAAGAAAAATGTTGTGGTAGATGCACTCTCAAGAAAGGATGAAGATGTTGAGGCCTTTCCATGTGTTATCTCGATCATCCAACCCGATTGGATCATAGAAGTAAGGGATGAATGGAAGAATGACGAAAAAGTGTGGACTCTCATTCAAAGGTTGCAGCAGGATTCCAGTGAATCAGATACATTTACATGGAAAAATGATTCACTATGGTACAAAGATCGCTTATATTTATGTAATAACTCCCAACTCAAACAAAAGGTACTATTGGAATTGCACACCTCTCCAATAGGAGGGCACTCGAGAATTTTTAAAACCTACCATAGAGTCAAGAAGGATTTTTTTTGGGATGGCCTTAAAACTGATGTTCAAAGGTTTGTGGCAGAATGTTTGGTTTGACAACAAAATAAGGTGGAAACAATTAAGACCCTAGGTCTTTTACAACCACTATCCATCCCAAGTCAGTGTTGGGAGGAGGTTTCCGTGGATTTCATCACAGGGTTACCAAAGTCTGAAGGAAAGAGTGTCATCATGGTGATTGTTGATAGAGTGACCAAGTGTAACGACCCTTGATTATTAAGTATAATTAATTTAATAATATAATCCTAAAATATTAGCTAAACTATATTTATGTCTTAAAATAAAATTTCTAATTGATTATTATTAAATAGTTGTTCATGATGGTTAATGATTAATTTAATTATTAATTAATTCATTAATTAATAAAGTATTAAATAAACGGTGGATAATAAGATATAATATTAAATTAGGTTATGTATCCCACAAGGGATAACATATTAAATACATTAGGATAAAGTAATAAAGGAGGGATAAGGGTATTAACGACGGGAGGATAAGGGGTAATAAAGGAGTTAGGTAGGGAGCTAATGGGGGAGGAGTGTCGGTGAAGGAGGGATAAGGAAGGAAAGGATTTGGTGGGGAGGATCATTCGACGGGAGTTGAGAAGGATTTTGGGAGCTCTGAGTATTGCAGGGAGAGTGAGAATTTGGGAGTTTGGATTGTAGCAGTGCACCGGGGTTGCTGGGGGTTTTGGGCTCGGAGGGCCAGGATATCCGTTGATATCCTGGGGCTAGGGAACTAACTAGTCGGCAGGGAGGACGGTTTTGGGTAGTGTTCTAAAGAAGCGGGAAGGAAGCAAGCTGTGGACAATAGGAAGGATTATTAGCATCAGAGTTAAGGTATTTAATTCAAATTTATGCATTGTTTTAATTAGATTTATTACTCATTGATAAATTTTACTTGCATAAGTGTTGAGAAAATTTGGAATTATTCTTCTTTTATAAACCTAGTAGAAATTACTGTACATTTGGTAGAATTACTAGATGTTAATTTAAAAATGGTCTTTATACCAATTACACACACTTTTGTGCACTTTCTCATCCCTTCAAAGCTAGTACAGTTGCCACCGCATTCATGGAGACAGTTCAAGAGCTACATGACAGCCCAAAGATTATTGTAAGTGATAGATATCCCATCTTCACTGGACATTTTTGGATAGAATTATTTTCTTGTTTGGGTACTCAATTGGCTCATAGATCATGCTATCATCCTCAATCTGATGGACAAACCGAGATAGTGAACAAATGTCTGAAAGGCTACCTTCATTACTTTGTCTCTGATAAACAAACACAATGGTTCAAATGGTTACCCTTGGCAGAATGGTTGTATAACACTTACTTTCATACTGCAACAAAAATGACACCATTTATGGCACTTTATGGATACCACCCTCCTTCCATCACTTCTTATATAAAAGCAAAATCTAAGGTTCAAGCAGTGGAAGATCACATCGAGAATCAACAACAAGTTCTCCAAATCTTAAAGGACAACCTGACCATGGCACAAAATCACATGAAACAACAAGCAGATCAGCATCGTAGTGAAAGAAGTTTTGAAGTAGGGGATTGGGTATTTTGAAGACTACAACCATACAAACAGATGTCCCTCAAGCAAGCCAAGAAGGATAATAAATTATCACCAAAGTACTATGGCCCTTATAATGTGTTGCAAAAGATTGGTACTATGGCATACAAATTGGTGTTGCCTGCATATTCACGAGTACACCCGGTTTTCCATGTTTCACGCTTAAAGAAGGTTATAGGCGAAAATATCCCAGTTCAAACTATATTGCCAGAACTTGACGAGGAAGGAAAAATCATATTGGATCCTGAAGCCATCACTGACACAAGAATTTGTTGGCTGAGGAATAGATCCATTTCAGAGTATCTCATTAAATGGAGGAAACTATCGGCTGAATATTCCACTTGGGAAGATGAGTCTTTTATACAGAAGCATCCAGAGTTACTCAAGCGTTGAGGACAACACTTGTCTCAATGGGAGGGGCATGTTAAGCCCTAATTATATTGGTTCATTACCCCTTAATTGGGGCATATTATATTAGTAATGTTATTTTATTTATGTCGACTTTAGGCCATTAGTTGTAATTATACCTCCTAGTCTCCTATATATACCAAAGAGACATTTTCATTTTGAATCATCTTGTACTTGAACATTTAAGTGGGGTAAAGGGAGGTTTCCCCCTCGAAGAGGCTTATTATATGGAATTATCTCTTTTTCAAGGCATTGAGTACTTTTTCTGAGGTTTTTCTATGCTATATTGATATTTGGTTCTTAACACAGGCCTTGTCAAGGTTTATCAAATGCCCTCCTGGAATCAAGCTCATGACCTTATTAGCTCAGGTTGGGATATTGGCTCTGGAGACCATTTATAAAACCATGCCTCCACCATTTTCTATTATTTCTTCTCTCGCCACATTTCTTTTCTACAAGTCTTCCTCTCAGACCCCAAATTTTAGGTTTGTCTTCTTCTAAAAATTCAAAACCTCGAGTTATTTTCTCCCCTGCCTTTCCCTTATGTTTGTACTTGTTCCTTCTTATCTTACATACATCACTCAGTAAGGTTCTCGATCTGTCTTGCTTCCTTCTATCAGAAGGAACTCATGAGTTCAATTAGGGTTGCACAACTGGTACTCTATTGTACCTTTTTGGATGACAATTTTTCCTGCCCTAATTTGATCTCCCATACTTCCATTCATGGGGGGTGGTTGGTTGTTCAACTATCGTCCCCCTTCTTATTAACTAATTTTTCCTTCAAATTGGGATAAGGGAAATAACTTATTGTTTCCAAATCATATATTTCAACAAGGAATCTTGGGTCATCTTAGCATGATGAATCCCCTTTATAGGTTTCCTTACTATTCCCTCTAGTGGTATCATGGCTAGTAATTTGAATGGTTCACCCTACAGTCAATTGTTGGCATTTTCAATTAAAGATTAACACGTTTAATATATTTACATCCCATGGAATGAAAATCATTAAACGCGATTAATTTCATACTGAGGGGAACAAGGGTATTACAAGAAAATATCTCTAAGATTAAAATCTGCCCACTATCATCTCATTAGTGGTGTAGTTTTTAGAAGAAATTGTGATGGTGTTCTCCTTAGTTTTTTGGAGAAACAAGATGTTGATAAATTCCCCTAATAACTTCATGATGGACCAGCTGGAGGACACTTTGTTGGGGAGACTACATCCCATAAAATTTTGAGTAGGGTACTACTAGCTAACAATACTTAAATATGCACATTCCTACGCCAAAATTTGTGAAGCCTACCAAAAATGTGTTGGACAAGAAAAGAGGTATGTTTTTCCTGTTCAACCTATGTTTGTCGAAGAACCATTCAAACAATGGGGATTAGACATTATTGGAGAAATAATTCCTCATTCATCAAGACAACTCAAGGACATCCTAATCGCTACCGATTACTTCATGTGATGGATAGAATCAATACCATTTAAAAAGGTAAAAAAATAAGCATCAATCAATTTCTTGGCACAACACATCATCACCAAGTTTGGAGTACCAAGAACTCTTGTTTTTGACAATGCTACATACTTTTCCACTATGAAATTTACTAAATTTTCTTTATATAAGGGAATCATTTTGAAATACACAACTAATTATTACCCTCAAGGAAATGACCTAGTTGAGTCTACCAAAAAAACTTGAGTCTGGATCTTAAATAGAAGTATAGGTTACCAACAAAGAAACTAACATAACACTCTACCAAATTCTATGTGGGAAAATGTGGTCACCCCAAAATATTCCATAGGAATGTCTCCAGATTTCCTTGTTTACTGGAAAGAAGCAATCCTCCCCACAGACATTTTCTTTCGTTCCCTTCAACTATCTCAACAATCACACAATAAAATCTACCCAATCATTCTTAAGAGAATAAACACTTTGACTAAATTGGAGGAGGATAGAGCTAAGGATAAGACACAATTTGATGCACACTAGCATACTATAAAATGATGGTTTGATAATAAATATGTTGATGAAAATGAATTTTATATTGGACTTGTTTTGAAAGTGGGATAAACCACATGAACATAAAGGGAAACATTCCATATTTCAACAAATGTGGTTAGGTCCTTTTATGGTTAAATAAAATATTGTCCTAGGAACACATAGATTGCAGAACCTCTAAGGAGATGTAGACCTCCTTATTGTCAATGGCCAAGTTCTAAAAATATACTTCATCTAGTTTTCTTTAGAAAACTACCTTATACATAAACAAGAAGAGTCATTCCCCCATTAGTTTCTTATATTTCTTTATGGATTTCCCTATACCCTGTTTTTTTCGCATTTTCTTTCTTGTTTTCTTTCACACTTTGAATTTTGGTTAGAATTTCTCTCTCTCAATACCCTTTCTCACTCAAGTTTTTCTTAGAAACAAAATCTTATTGTTGTCACTGATCCTCAATGCAAGTGTGACATATAGGAGCTTAAAGGTTTGGAGATATGCATTTGATATAAATAAAAGACACATTGCACTATGCTTCTTAATTCATCCCCATGGATTATTCAGGGTGAGAACTCATAGAAGAGCATGACTGTGTAAACGAATGAACATTCATATCTTTACTTGGTTTTCAATAAGTGACCGATCACACTTAGAGGTATATATTACACTTTCACTTGGAAAATGATAGTTTATTCCAATGCCAAGAAGTATCTAGAGTTCTCAATGGATTCTGCACTGGAAGGTAGCTCATCTATAATCAAGTATTGGTTAACGAGACTCACAATCATAGGTATAATATCACATGAATTTAAAGGAAGATTGAAATCCCCTATCCAAAACCAATTAAGAGGAAACTATTCTTAAAGGTTTTGTGGCCACAACAAGGCCTCCCTTTACTTTTTTTCTTTACAAGTGAAAGGAAAGAGGACCCCTGCTAAAATTTCAACCCTAATGCCTAATCCTCTACTACTTGAGCCTAATGTTAATTCTTTATCGACCTTGAGGGATTTGGGGGTTTGATATTTATGGATGATTCTATTTGAGGAGGTTTGTTGATCCTTTTGATCTTATACATTCAAATGTATTCACATTGGTTTTCGATTTATGATGCTTTGCTGACATTTGTGTAATGATATTGACAAGTTATTTTTGAGACCTTTTACAGATTTTGAAGTACTTGTTGATCCTATATGGCTGCAGAGTTTGATGTTCTATTGTATGTTTTGCATGCATTTGTTTTTTAGGATTTTTTGAATGGATAACTTAAATTAAAAACACATATTCATTATGCATCCTCTTTCTTGCATGTTGTTCCTATTATCTTCATCTTTATGTTCTCCTATGTTGACCATACTCTTATGTTTCAAATTCTTAGCTGGAAACACTAGATCATTAATCCTTTCTACGATTTTGAGACTCAAAACATCCATCTTTCAAAAATCCGATCTAAAACATCTGAGATCATGGATGATTATATTTTAACAAACCCAACACTTATTCATAAGTTTGTTGAAGGAAAAAAAAGTAATGTTTGTGATATACTAGCAATTGTCTTCTTCCTCACATAATTTGCAAGATACCAGATATATAAAATATGCAGAACATAAATAAAATGCTAGAAATGGTAGAATAACAATAAAATATCCAGCATAATCTTCACAATACACAGAAATGATATACGAAATAGAAATAGAAAAAGCACTTTGATTCAGAAAGAAATGTTCACATGCCTCTTCGAGGGGGAAACCTCCAGTCGAGCAGTGCTCTGTTACAATAATCTCCAAGCTAGGGTTCACATACCCTTGCCCCTTATTTATA
This sequence comes from Picea engelmannii, assembly GCA_009831015.1. Taxonomy (NCBI): domain Eukaryota; kingdom Viridiplantae; phylum Streptophyta; class Pinopsida; order Pinales; family Pinaceae; genus Picea; species Picea engelmannii. The sequence goes on along the minus strand of ML779931.1, from coordinate 135,338 downwards.
CTAAATATGTCTGTTAAGAGAAGCATCTAGAGGAAGATCCTTCTAGAAGCGGAAGCTTCTATTAGGTCTTCTTACATCCGCCTTATTCTATTTTATTGAAAGGCCTTATTAATATTGAACTTTATTACATTCGAATACATTGATCTACCTATGTGCGGGTTAGGACCTTAACATGTCTTCCCCCTTAAAAACAGCCTTGTCCTCAAGGCTTGAGATGTGGAAACTGCTGCAGAATGGTAGTTGGTTCCCAAGTGGCATCTGCTGGAGTCATATCTTTCCACTGTACTAGAACTTCCTTCATGGTTCTCCAACGTAGGCGATGCTCACGCTGGTCCAAAACTGCTTCTGGTTGTAGCCAAATGGATCCTTCTTCAGCTAACTCTGGAAGGTTGGTTTGAATTTGGCACCTGGTTCCAATCACCTTTTTCAAGCATGAAACATGAAAAACGGGATGTAGCTTCGACTGATTGGGCAAAGATAATTGATATGCGACTTGTCCCACACACTTGAGAACTGTGTAAGGGCCATAGAATTTGGGTGCTAGCTTCTGACACTGCTTGGCCTTGAGGGAAGTTTTCTTATATGGTTGCAGTCTCAGAAACACCTGATCCCCTTCTGCAAATTGACGTTCAGAGCGACCTTGATCTTCTTGCTGCTTCATTCTATTATGTGCCATGACCAAGTTCTCTTTAAGGGTATGGAGGATATCCTCTCGGACTGTAAGTGTTTGGTCAACCACCTGGACCTTCGAGGTACCCGGTAAGTATGAGAGAATTGAAGGTGGCTTCAGTCCATATACTGCTTCAAAAGGAGTCATGAGAGTGGCGGTATGGTATGTAGTGTTGTACCACCATTCGGTGAGGGGTAACCATTGAGCCCACTGGTGTTGTTTTTCAGAGGCAAAGCACCTCAGATATGTTTCCAAACACTTGTTGACAACTTCCATTTGACCATCCGTTTGGGGAAGATAAGATGAGCTGAGATGCAATTGTGTGTCTTGTAGCTTAAACAATTCTCGCCAAAAATTGCTTGTGAAAGTTGGGTCTCGATGGAAACAATAGAGTGTGGAATGCCATGCAGCTTGAAGACCTGGTCCATGAAAATTTGAGACACCGTGGATGCAGTAAATGGGTGGGGAAGAGCGCAAAAATGAGCATACTTGGAAAGGCGATCCACCACCACCATTATGACTGATTTATTCCCCGATTTGGGTAAGCCTGTGATAAAGTCCATAGAGATATCCTTCCAAATAGCAGGGGGAATCGGAAATGGTTGGAGGGTGCCTGGAGATTTGACTGTTTCTCCCTTGTTGCATTGACACACCTCACATTCAGCAACAAACTTACGGATGTCCTGTTTCATACCATCCCAGAAAAAAGAATGTTTGACTCGGTCATATGTTTTGGTGAACCCTGAGTGCCCTGCTGTGGGTGTAGCATGAAGCTCAGAAAGAACCATGGATTTGAGCTTGGATTGTTTACTTAAATACAAGATACCTTTGTATCGAAGCTCATACTGGAGCCAGGAGTACCCTAGGGGAGTCAGAGGCTTGTTCTGCAGTTGTTGGATCGGATGCAAACTTTTGGGATATTTAAGCCATTCCTGGCGCACAGCTTGGAGCCAATCGGGTACAATGAAGGAAAGAGAAAAAAGGGATCCTTCATCTTCATATTTCCAGGACAGTGCATCCGCCATGACATTGTCTTTTCCCTTCTTGTAAATGATCTCATAATCATATCCAAAGAGCTTAGTCACCCATTTTTGTTGTTCCTGGGAAGAAATGTGTTGTTCCAAAAAGTACTTGAGTATTTGATGGTCTGTCTTAATTTGGAAGCATTGCCCCAAGAGATACAGATGCCACAACTCAACGGCATGCAGACTCGCCAACATTTATTTTTCATAAATGGGTTTGCCCAGATTCTTTTCAGACAGTTGCTTGCTAGTGACGGCCAAAGGTCGACCCTCTTGCATAAGGACAGTGCCAATTCCTTTCCCTGAGGTGTCACATTCCAACACAAAGGTCTTTGTGAAGTTGGGAAGGACCAGAACCGGAGTGGTGCACATGGCCGTCTTCAAGGTTTGAAAAGCTTGAGCAGCTGTTAGAGTCCAAGTGAAAGAGTTCTTTTTGAGGAGAGCCGTGAGAGGTGTTGCAATCTTTCCATAGTTCTTAATGAACTTGCGATAATACCATGTGAGGCCCAAAAATCCACGTAAGATTTTGAGAGTCTTTGGGTGCGACCAATCTTGCATAGCTTCAATCTTTTTTGGGTCCACCCTGACGCCATCCTTGCCCACTAGATGACCCAAGTATTCTACTTCGGAGGCACCAAAAGCACATTTGGACTGTTTCAGGAAAATTTGGTGCTGAGAGATTAGGAGGAGAACTTGATCCACATGAGTAAGATGGTATGTCTAGGTTTTGCTATATATGAGGATATCATCAAAGAAAACTAAGACAAAATGATAGAGAAAAGGGCGGAAGACATGGTTCATGAGGCTCTGGAAGGTGGAGGGGGCATTACACAAACCAAAGGGCATGACCAAAAACTCGTAGTGGCCCTCATGAGTGCGAAAGGCCATCTTGGGAATTTTGGACTCTTTCATACATATCTGGTGATAGCCCGAGTGAAGATCAAGTTTGGTAAAGAATTGGGCACCACTCAATTCATCTAGGAGGTCATTTATGACAGGAATGGGAAATTTGTCTTTGATGGTTAGTTTGTTGAGAGCACGGAAGTCAGGACACATTCTCCAAGAACCTTCTTTCTTCAGTACCATGACGACCAGAGAGGAGTAAGGGCTCGTACTAGGATGGATGACTCCGGCAGTAAGGAGTTCCTGGACCATTTTTTCAATTTCATTTTTTTGTGCGAAGGGGTGGCGATATGGATGTATATTGGGGGGAAGGCTTCCTGGGACAAGGGGAATGGAATGATCATGGACACCACGAGAAGGAGGGATTCCTTGGGGAGTGGAAAATACTGTTTGATGTTTAGAAAGGACGGCTTGGAGGTCTTGGGGCACTGGTGGGGTCTCTGTGGCTTGTATGGTGTGGAGTTGGGCAATGACACCAGAATGACCTTTTTTGAGCAATTTTTCCATGCGATGAGAAATGATGACTTTAGGTGAACCAACAGTGATGCCTTGAAATTTATATTTGTGGCCTCCTTGGTCAAATTTCATGGTTAAGTTCTGAAAATCCATGAGAATGGGACCCAAAGTTCTTAGCCAGTCCGCACCCAATACAATTTCGCAACCGCCCATGTCAATAGCAAACATATGGGATTTGAGGTGGTAGTCACCTATTTGGAGACGCACATTTTCACAGCGCCCGCCACATTTCATAGAACCACCATTGGCAATCATGATTTGGAAATTGTTGACAGCATGGAT
>ML779931.1:104902-131505 GCA_009831015.1 Picea engelmannii | reverse complement strand
TGGGAAATATTTGTCATCACAATTATAACAGAGGCCTTTGAGTTGGCGTTCAACCATTTCATCCCTGGTCAATTTTTGGATTTTTAATGGGGCGGAGGGAGTAGTGGGGTTTACTAGTTTAGGGCGCGGGATAAAGGAAGGCTTACAGTTTTGAGAGGAAACAATTTGTTGTTATTCTTTATCTTTTTTGGTAGCCTCCACCCAAGTCATAGGTCGAGCCATGAGGACATGGGCCCGAATCTCCTCCTTGAGGCCACTGATAAAACACTCTTGAAAGAAAGCATTAGTCATGCCCTCTGTTCGAAAATCCAGACGCTCAAATGCAGCTATGAAGTCTTCGACTGAGCCTGATTGCTTCAATTTTGTCAAACGGACCAAATGGCTGGTGTCAGTGTCAAAGCGTTCATATAGATCAGCAACAAATTGGGTCCAAGCAATATACCCTTGACGGGAAGTTTTTCTCCATTGCCACCATTGCCAGCGTTCTTGATCTAGATGGAGAACACCATACCAGAGTTTGGCCAAGTCATCTGTAATGTTGTAGAGAGAGAAATAATGTTCCATTTGTGTGACCAAACCAATGGGGTCCGAGCCATCAAATTTGGTTACATCCACCCACGGAAGGCGTATGTCCCTTTGAAAGTGATGGGGTTGAAAGGAATGGGAAGAAGTTTCACCTTCAGTATTTTTATGTGCATCAGGAAAAGATTCATCGATAGGGATATTGAGTTTGGTGCAGAGTGATACAAAGATAGATTCAAGATGGGTGGTCAGTTCATTTTTGACTTCCACCATTGCGGATTGCACGGCTACATTTACGGATGCATTTATGGAGGCATCTCGGGAGGCAATAGTAGCATTGAGTTGTTGCACTTCTTGTTGGGTCTCAAGGAGACCAGATTGCAGGGTGTTGAAGCGAGACTCTAGTTCTTGGCTATGGGTATGGGTCATAATGATGGGTGAACTAAAAAGGGAGCGGGCAGGGTCATAAATTTTTGCAAAAAAATGATATGGATGAATGTGATAAGGGAGAAGAGATGAATCTAATGGAATAGGTCTCAAATAATGGTGAAAAATTTTCCAGACTTTTTTTTTTCTTTTTTTAACAGCTGCGAGGTTATACTTTGGTCTGAAGAATGTTGCAGTGCTGAAATCCCCAAATTTTGAACCAGAGAGTATTTACTTAGCAACCCAAACACATATGTGCGTCAATAGATCTCGCCGGTTTAATTTGTTTATGTTGTTGTTTATGTTCCCCAAGGGTTAGGTATTCAAGGGTTTTACAGACAAGGGTTTGCCCTTTGCTATAGCTCTCTGATATACGTGCAGGGTCCAATAGTAGTACTCGGCCCAATATCTTAGGGCACTAACTAAGGAGGATAGACCGTACCCTTAGCCGTACTACCCGACTACCCAGGTACTAGAGAGTATCTTCCCAAGTGTTGTTCTCGGTGACACTATAGTAGTCTGGCGGCTGATAGGTTTATCTAAAGAGGGCTTCAGGAAATCTAGGCCGATCCGTACACAGGTGATGTCTAATGCGCTACCACTCGAAGGGGTACCAACAGAGGTTACAAGGGTGGCCAACAGATGTGCGCTTAAGAACCACTTGTATTTCCTGCGTGTATGAATCCCTCAACCGCGGTTTTATGCATGTAACGACAGATCTTTGTGGCTTAAAGATGTCGGAATATGTCTCTACTCTGAACAAAAAAAATACTCACAATTTCTGCCAAGGAAAGTGCTTTGATACCACTTGTAAGATACCAGATATATAAAATATGCAGAACAGAAATAAAATGCTAGAAATGGAAGAATAATAGTAAAATATCTAGCATAATCTTCACAATACACAGAAATGATATACAAAATAGCAATAGAAAAAACACTTTGATTCAGAAAGCAATGCTCACAGGCCTCTTCGAGGGGGCAACCTCCAGTCGAGCAACGCTCTGTTACAATAATCTCCAAGCTAGGGTTCACATACCCTCGCCCTTTATTTATACTAAATATGTCTATTAAGAGAAGCATCTAGAGGAAGATCCTTCTAGAAGCGGAAGCTTCTATTAGGTCTTCTTACATCCGCCTTATTCTATTTTATTGAAAGGCCTTATTAATATTGACCTTTATTACATTCAAATACATTGACCTACCTATGTGTGGGTTAGGACCTTAACATAATTGATATCATCTTTTGTGTGGCTGTAGGAGTAGGGTCACATGATCACTTCCTTGACATGATTTCTTCATACTTGAAATGCATGTGGGTAATCCATTGATATTATTCCTCTTGCATATACTTCTCTCTATCCAGATCGTGTCTATCATTTGAATCCAACAATCAACATTAGGAGCTAAGCCTTGTCTTGCCCAAACCTCAACTAGATTTTTTTCTATCACCATTGCATTAATGAGGACAGAACCTTGATCATTACCAATCTCTCCCTCATCAAGAATCATAGTCATATTTACTCATAGTTTCCCCGAGGTATGAATTTGAGCGATCATGATCGCCATATGACACACCTACCTAAATTGACACTTGGTTACTTGGAATCTACATGTTTTTCCTACTTCTATTTTTGGTCCCTAGGTATAGAACCTTGACTGGTATGGAACCCTTACTGGTATGGAACCTTGACTTGTTTGGAACTTGGCCTCATTTTCCTAGTTTTTTTTTTATATAATTTGTACAGTTTATTTATTTTATTTTATTGTTGATTTTATTTATTTATCATTATTTTATTTATTTACTTATTTTCAATTTTTAATTTTCCCAACTGCGCATGGTTTTGATAACCTTGGTCTTTACAAATTTCCCATGGTTTTGATTGCCCATGGTTTTTCCCGAAACTACCCTTGGTATTTATTTTACATGGGAAAATCAATTTTAGTTTAGAATTCATTTTTCATGGGCAAAATTAGTTTTGCATGGGTAAAGTTATTTTTACGCGGGATTTTTTTTGTTTTACATGTTGCATTTTTTCTAAATCTATAATGTATAAATTTTATACATACATTGTTATTATTTTTCCATATCCCTGTAAAATTAGACACAATTAGACTTTTTTATACGTACATTGTTATTATTTTTCCATATTGTTCATCAAAAATTGACATATATCTTATAATAGTATTACATTTTGATTAGTGCATTTGGATATGATGTTTGGATTAATTTGTTATATCATCATATTTTGCAACTCTTCATTATAATATTTAGTCATCCATATATTTAATCAATGATGTAGCATTTCACAGCAACATTGGACAACGTAATAGAATAAAATAAAACATATTTTATTATATATGAATAATAGGCTCTTTGACATACAAAATTGGTCGACACTTATTGGTAACCCCTTGTCTTTCAATTGGGATACTATGTCCATTACATTAAACATATTTTTTGATATTCATAGACAATTATTTCAAAAAATACAACTTGCATTGATATCCAAATATATTGATCAGCATTCTTCGTTGGAACTGTTGTCAGTGCTCGAGCTACTTCCATGACTTGGGTTATTTGGTCAAATTTTTAGTTGATTGTCTTGATTGTTTTCCTCTTATTCAAATCATTTCATCTACAAAAATAAAAATAAAGTGTAATGGGTGTATCTACATTGGTGAGAATAATGAAAATTGAAATAAATAATATACATGAATGTAAATTGAAAAGTGACATAACATAGCAAGAATTGAGTACTGAATGATACACATTTTTTTAAAAACCAAATCTCATGCCTTTTGTCAACAACTCTTTTGTTGACACATTTCCATACTTTGTTTCCTGCAAGTTTTATACCCCATAATAAATCATAGATTTAATATAAAATATTGTTTTTGTTACATTAATTATAAAACGAAAGAATTAAAACAACATAATATACTTACAAATTCCATAATTAATTTTTGATATACTCACAAGCCTTACTTAACCCAATGTCAATCAATTATTGTGATGGATCTTCTTTGTATTTTAGCACTTGTTTGAAGATGTTCAAGGATGGTTGTTTTAAAAAAAATTAGAATATACAAAAATGAAATGTTAATTTTATTTTATAAGGAAATAACAATTACTCGCAAACTTTGCTATCAACCCTTTTCTTCCTTGTCGTCCTATTTTATGTGTTGAATGGGTTCTATTTTTTTTCTTTTCTGCAAGAAAATACTTGAAAATTAATATTTGAAGCTAAATTATTTATTTATATGTACCTGATAGAAAATTTCAATGATTCCATACATTTGAAGCACGTTGTTGTTGATATGGCTCCTCCTGCAATCCAATTATGTCCATTTCTTTTACCATCTCCTTGAACACTGTTTTCGACATTCCAATTGGAATATTTTGAATATAATCTCATTGATCCTTTGGTATTTTCATAATCTTCCTAAAAAAAGTAACATGACAATAAACTATGGAAACAATTTTAGCAAGATCAACCAACAGACCCTGTTTACACACCGCATGCCCTAATAAAATACCAAAAGGTGCATTGAAAATGCATTTCTTAATGTTGAATGATATTTGACACTATCTACATCTGTCTAACATCAGTATCAACACTTCAACATGATCCTTCAATAAGCTAAACATTGTCAAATCATCCAAGTAAACCTCCAAAAACTTATGAATGAAGTCCTTAAAATTTGCTACTACTACCCTTGAAAAACTGATTGGTGCATTATTCAACCCAAATGGCATAACTGTATACTGAAATGATCCCCATTTTGTAGAAAATGTAGTCTTATGTCTATATTATGGTGTTGTCCAGATCTGATGATATCCTAAAAACCTATCAAGGGCCATATGTAAATGAATAAGCTTCTTGACCACCTACATTCTCCAAAACTTCGTCTGTAAATGGGGTAGGAAAAAGATAATGTAAGCAATCATCATTCAGTTTTCTCAAATCTACACAGATCTTGATCCCTCCTTGCTTATTTTGCTGCACCACCATAGGATTTATCCACTCCAATTCTTCCACGGGTTCTATGACACCAGCTTCCAACATATTGTCAATTCAACCTTCACTTTCTCTTTGTATATTGGATTTAACCTATAAGGTCTCTATCTTATAGGTCTGGATTCTAGCTTCAAGGGGATCTTAATCTCTCTTAGTTCTCCTGCTAAAACCTTCATCTATGAAAATGTCACTGGGAACAATTCATTGTACTCGCACAATAATTTTTTTATTCTTTCTATTGTTTGATTATCCCAATAATATACAATGCTTGCAATCTTTGGGTTTTCTATAGTTCCAATGTTTAGCTTCTTGATATTTAATGGAGAAGGATAATCTTCTGAATCTATATTTGGACCTTCTATTTCCCTTTCCCCTTCAACTTATGAGATATGGATATTGCACAGATTATCCTCTATTGAATCTTCTTCTTCTATGACGTGATAACCGTATAGAAATTGTTTAAATATTTGTCTATTCTGCTTTTGATATGTTGGGATTATTTCAAATTTTGGTTCTTCAAATATCTTGTCTCTTACCACCTTCAGTATTGTATCTATCTATGGAATTTTGTGCTCAAAGGAAAATGTAACTATGAAATTCTGTCATATCTCTTCCCAGATTTTCATTTCTTTGTATTGTTCCTATTCTGTGTACCATTTCTTTGGAATTCCTTCTAATGTGTGAATAAACTGACGTGGCCATTATTCTGGTGGTACTAATATCGATTTAACCATGCACCTATCTACATGTTCTTTAGGCTGTCCAAATCCTTCATATTTATCCAACACTTTGTTATCTTTCTCTACGCAAATCTGATGTGCAGTAACCTCTTTCACTGAAACCATTTGTTGATCTTCTCCTTATGTGCTCCCCACCAATGGGTAGGTGTAGCTTTCAAAGAAATATCTAATATTGGTAATCTATTATTTTCTACTACTAATTAAAAATTCATCAAAAAATATTCTAATTAATTCAGACCATAAAAAGTAGGAGGCCATGTTACGTCTGAACCAATCCATCTCAGTGTGTGCATCATTCTGGCACATCTTCTTGTGGAGAATTCATGTAAAAATAACTGCCAATTCTCCAGTCTTGTGTTAGGTTCTAAAGCACAAGAACTAATACCCCTACAGTTCAACATTCCATCTACAGTCGGGTTAATATAATCCTCTTCGCGCGTGGTAGTTCTGTATAATTAATTCACATATTCTGTAAGAATATTGTCTATCGCACGTTCCACATACCTTCCTCCTTCTGAGGGATCCAATGGTTCAATAAATCCATACTCTCCATATTAAAATATCATATTCCTTGTCTTCAAATTGATAATAGTCTGGTTATCAAAGGCCCAATCCAAACCCAATAGCGTTGAATATGGCGAAGTGTTATCCACTATGTCAATGACTCCAAAGTCTGCCATGGTGCACAAACCATCTAGATCTACTGGAATTCATTTCAATATTCCAATTGGCACCACTCTATGTTGATTTTATAAATTCAACTGAATAGGTGAATACCCCAATTGAGGTTCTCCCATAGCTTCCCATGTCTTCTTTGGCAACACATTGACTTGTGACCCTAAGTCTAATATGATATCACCCATATTGAAATCTTCAATGTTTTCATTCAGCTTGAAATATCTACTTGTTATCCTCTTCTTACAGACCCGATTCATTGTCTTAACCCTTTATTCCCAAGAATTACACTTCTCTAACAAACTTTGTAATATTTTTAAAGAAATTTTTTCATTCAACAAATTCACACAAGACCCCAGAAAGTTTCTTAAGTTACTTACTTCCTTTGAAGGTTGCTCTTTGTTGGTCTGATCAAATAATAGAGGAATTCCATACACTGATACCTCATCTACTAGATTTGTTCCTGAAGTAGATGCAATATTCTCTTTCAAGATCTCATGTCTAGCCTCTTTGAATATCTCCTTCCCTTTGCGTGCATCAAACTTATGTTCACGCGTTGTATTCTTTTTGACCCACTGGTACTGATCCTGATCGTTATTTGTTTCATATTCTCCTATCTAGGCTCCACCTCTAGTAATTGTTTTGATCTTATTCCCATCCTCTTCTTTGTTTTCCACCGCAATCCATTGCACATTCTAATTGTTCTGGTTCCTCTTGTCCTGTACCTTTTTCAAGAGTGTCAGACAATATTATGTTTCATCGTATGTTGCACGACAATAAATACATGTCGCTATTGGATGTGGATAGTCTTTGGAATAGTTCCCTAGTTTATGACAGTTATGACAAACTATTGGTCCTTTATCTCCTCCAAAGCCTCTTCCTCCACGACCTCCTCCTCTGAAGCATCCTCTGTTTCCTTGATTATTTTTGTGCGGTGTATTATACTAAGGTCCCTGATTGTATTGAGGTTGTGCATTATTGTACTGTGGTGGTGTCACGCACTTTTGTGCATTGTTATATTGCAGTGGTGCTCCAAACTGTTGCACATTGTTGTATTGTAGTTGTGGTTGAAACTGATGCGTAGTATTATAATGTGGCTATTGTGCATTGTTAAAATGCGGTTGTTGCACAGGTTGTGTTGTCATTAACTCAACCTGCACTCTATATGCATATGATGTCATCTCCTTCATTATATCCAAGATTCTGCAGTCCGTGTATTCATTTCCAACTAAATTACAAAAATTACAAAATTTACTCTTCGATATTGTCTGACACTTCTGCATCATGGGGAAATGATAGGAATCATGTCCATGTGTTTTAAAAATATCACACCATGGTCCCCCTGAAGATAAAGGGTTTGGCATACCCACCCCAATATACTATGCAAATAATGGACAATCATTTTTAGGATGACCTTCTGTTCTAAAAACTGTGCACCAAAAATCTTCTCTTTTCCCCTTAACTTTATTCTGATTTAACTGAAATGTCAAATTATTCATATATTGTCTCAGATCTTCCATAGCTGGATATGTCTTCTTATACTGATTTTCCTCTAGTTGTAAGGTTTCTTGCATAGCTTCAGCATGACTTTGGAATTTATGTTGCCTTAAAGGATACTTCAAGTGTGGAAATAAAGAGTTAACAAACAAATGTTTATCTTGCATATCAATAATAGGGTAATTTAACTTACCTTTTGTCCTCTTCAACTTTTGTTCCACCTCCCAGACTAATTCTCATGGTTTCTTCTTAATCTCTATCATTTCATTCATGAACTAATCCTCTGAGCTTGGTTTCTGGAATCCATTTATTAATTTCCTATTTACCTCTACTACAGTTGTAGGCACTCACGTTGGATTATTTTCTATGAGGCCCATATACCAGTCTAATGCGTAGTCTATGAATGTAATTTCCAAATACACAACCTTTTTTACTTCATCTTTAATATGATTAGTTTCCCATATCTTCTCACAGATAATAAAAAAATGTTTCTTTGGGTCATTTGACTCATCTCCTCGGAACTCTAGTAACCTAATTGTTGGATTGCTTCCTTCCAATGTGAAGTTTTTTGTACTACCACCTCCACATGGTGTAGATACTTGAATGCTAATTGTTGAACTTACACTTCTGCTTGAGTTTCCACTGGACCCACGTCCTGGAAAAATTCTTCTACCACTAATCACTTCTTGGTTAACTAGTTTTTCTTCTTCATATGTCTTAGTCGCACATGGGGTTGTGGGTTCCACACTAATTCAGATATGGAATGGAGAGCCTTATTTTGCATCGGACCCATGAAATTTGGTTTTACTCTCATATGTGGTGTGCACGATATCCTCAATCTGCCCCATTGCACAGAGATCCTCTACCTCTTCCTCATCATTGTCCAAGCCCTCTCGCTCAACTACTGCCCTATTCTTGCTATTCATATTATATTGGTAGGGTCATCCGCTATGCGTCAAAACTTCTTTCCTTGTGATTTCCCTGGTCTGATCATCATCCATCATGATGGGTTCCATTACTTCCTTCTTCTGGCTACTCTCCAAAGCCTTCTCCATATCTCATATGTTTCTTAGTTCTTCCCCTAGCTCTCCCATGCACGCAGAGTGATCTAGTTGTATGATTCCATAGTCATAATGCCTTTATCATGCAATAAGATTTTGATCGGTGTGTAAGGAGACCTAATGTGCCTTCCTTTGGGTCCCTTCAAGAATTATTCTCGGCAATAGTATATGACTTCATTGTATCGACTTCAAATTTAGTAATAAATCCTACAGTAATAAATTCTAACCAAAAATCTATTGCATACAAGAATTTATTATTAACCCTTTCCAATTGCACAATATTCGCAGCAATCCACTCTATTGGACTAATCTAATTAGTCGGATGGGTATCCTTCAACATCAATAACCACTCCTGTAATATCTCTGGAAAGTAACAAAAATATGCTTCATGCAAATCAGTAAACACATACCTCTGCAGATACTGGCACGGTGTATACCTGGAACCATTATTATCTTTCTACGCAAACTCTAGTTACTTTCTCTCCAACCATCTTTCAATATATTGCTTCGTAGGATTCCATGGCAGAGGCCAAACCTCTTTACCACTACATTCTTCTTCATCAAACCCCTTCCAGGATGTTCTTCTGAGTTCCAACCTGCAACAGAACCATTTGTTGGATGTATGGGTTGACCCGGGTTCTACCTTAATTCTCCAACAAAACCCTTTTCACCATCGACCCTTCTAGTAAACCAGAAGGCTACACCGTGCACAGACTACATAATGCAGTCTCACTCGGGATGGATTATGGGTGACTACAGGATGCAGCTATCTGCAATTATGGAAGAAACTGGGGATTTTCTTTTTATTTCTACTTATAATCTAACATGCATTCTACTATAACATTCATCATATCTACTATTTTATCCATTCAATAACATTCATTCTACATGATTATACTAGTGCGTGTTGTAAATAAACCCTAATATATGCATTCACCTAACCATTCATTCATCGTAAAACATATAAAATCATCACAACACCCATAAAGACACCAATTTTACCATGGTTCGCCCCCTGGGCTACATCCACAAAGATATTCTATTGAATTTCTTAATCTTCATAAAAAATAGAGTTGTTTGCATTACATCATATGTTTATTATTGGTGAGGCTGACCTCTATTGCACCAAGCTCCACAACTTGCGACCTGACCCTCAATTATACTCCATAAGTCTCCACTAGAACCTCAACTATACAACCAAAACTCAACATATCAAAGTATCAAGACTCAAAAAGGTTCTCCAAAATAATATCTTCACATATGAGTTCCAAGATTCCTCCTATCTACCTCATACATCATATTTATAATACAAAATGGGTAAAAACCCTTACATTATGACTCAAAACCCTAATTTAGGTGGACTCCACTTGTCCACTTTCTAACTCTATTGCACACGGTTGGTCTTCTATCCAACTCTTCCTTTTGTTGATCTTCCTTAATTCCTAGCATGTTTCTTCCTTTTCTCTTCTTCGTGCTAATTTATCCTCATTCTATGGCGCGTGCTACTTCCTTTGGGCCATATAGTTTCCTTTTTTGTTGTGTTGAACCCCAAAATTGCCTGCTCTGACAATAACGCACTGGTGCGTTTTTGTATACAATGCACCGATGCACTTGAAATTTTTGGAGCACTGATATCATATAATTCTTTTTTATTTATTTACGAACTGGTGCAACTCGTAAATAAATGCCTCAGTGCTTTATATTGTTATATACGCATCCATGCATGTTGTTTAAATAAGCACATCGTTATGCTTTCAAAGTTATTTGGATTTTTATTTTCACACAAAATGGTATATTCATATTAAATTATCTTTTAGGATGCATCCACATGACTTGCAGTAATCCATAGTATACATTTTCCACTTAAAGTCACCTTATTCTTAAAAATTTATTGTTTATTTTGCTCAAATGCAAGGAGAAAAGCTTATAATATCAAATGGCCAATTCTTCAAATTCTATCCCATTCTATATTGTTTAAATTCCATCACGGATTTCTCCTTTTCCATCTCCAATAAGTTCATAGTTTATTTATATTTAGATCATCTAATTGAATTTATTTATTTTATCCTTGTCGATCTAAATAAAAATGTATCCAAATTTGCAGGATCCTTATTCAGAATTGAGTTCAGATGTAGATAATATTCCACCAATTCAAAAATGTCAGAAGTTATTATCAGGAGAAACATACTACAAGAAGTTGGTAGATGAAAATGGGCAACCACATTATGCTTTCAATAGTAACATGAGATCTTCCAGTCACAATCATGGGTCAACGACGGTAATAATTAATGTTCAGTATAATGTGATTTGAACAAACCAATTGCATTGTGCTTACTAGTATCATCGATGTACCAATGTTCAATATATTTGAAATTAGGATTCTGACGAAGAGACAACTACCTATTATCTTATGTTACACCCCAATAAAATGTCAAATAGAGAGAAGGATTCAATAAGAGAACAACTCGGCGAGGAAGCATACCAAGAATTGTTGAATCAACCACCTATTCAATTCCCACTATGTCCAAATTCACCAAATAAGAATGAATACAACAATAGTAGTTCTTCACAAGTTGGCAATGGAGTCAATGAAATAGAGGTAATTGGTATGGATGATTATTCATAGGATACAACTTCCATGGAGACAATGTTGTTAGATGCATTCCAGAATGATGAGAGAGGGGATGATTCTCACATCACTGATACCTTATTCGAATGTCTGAAATTTTCTTTCACCACCCCTCTCTTTGGACCTAGACAGTCAATGTCTACCCAACTGGGGACAACAATGTTATTGTACGACTTAAAAAAAATTCTGGCATGTCAAACGCATGTTTCTCGATAATATTGAGGTAACTAACCGTCACTAAGTCCCTTATAATTTGAGAAATCTTTTCACAAAATCAACATTAAAAATGATCGATTTTATGAACTTTAAATGACATTGTGCATTTATGTTTCCCACTAACTACAGGTTATTCAAAGATAAGGTTCTTTCGAGTGATAATGTCTTTCCCGTTAGCTGCAAAGAGGAAAAGAAGATGTTGAAAATATTGGGTGTTGAGTACATATCATATCATGCATGTCTGAATGATTGTATTATATATAGAGGAGAGTATGTAAACAAAGAGACATGTCTGAAATGTGGGCATGATAGATATCATCAATCAAATAAAAAGTGTAAATCACATGGTCCTCCTTATAAGATATCGAGGAACATGCCTATAATCCCAAGGATTGAAAGGCTCTTTCGTTGCAAAGAATTAGCTATGTTGCAGGGATGGCATGCCTCGCAAAGAAGTGACTTGGGATTTATGTGAATCCCAATAGATTCAATATCCATGAAGCATATAGATAATACATGCCCCGAAAAATTCAAGGATGAAGTACAAAGTCTACGACTCTATTGAGGGGTATGAAATCCATTTAACTCAACAATAGGAACCAAACCCGCCACCGACGCCCAATTAGACTCTGCAATGTTTAATAATGGAATGGTTCTCTAGATCTTGCAATCCGGCCAAATAATCGATGGGCTTTATGTTTTCTAGTGAAAGCTTCTCCTTCAGTTCAGACGTTCTCCTTTTTGTATTTTCTCCTATAGGTGGGACCAATACAAGATAAGAGACGGTATAAACCAACTGGGTAACAATGTGGTAAAACTTAAATACTAGAAAAGGATGAGCTTAGGATAACCCTTTCACTCTAGCATGCAGAAAATGATTCTCTACCACAGGCCTAGTACTAATACATTAACCTGCTGGGGTTCCAATTATTGATTGAGATACAATTTATCAGAAGAAAACATGCATGCAATTAAAGATGGAAAGAAAAATAGTTTTCTTAACTCTAATCATCAATCACATATTAACACACCGATTTAATTTTCATCATTAAAGACAATAACTATGAAAAACATTGAATCAGATAACTTAACAACAGATTTAGAAGCTCTTACTCATTATAGCATCCATTCATGAGATTAAATAAGAAATACTTCTTCTCCACATCCAATCATACACACTTTTGATGAAAAAACAAAAACTTGTCTCTGGTCCTACACATGAATTTTCAATTAAGGCAGCTCTAAAATAGTTCTTTGCAAATCCAAATAATGAGGGTCTTTGCAATAACCATTGAACTTTTGCTAACAGGTCGATCCTCCTATTTATAACATACCATTAACTAAAAATAACTATCAAAGTGAAGCTAAGTAAAACAAAACTCATTGCATGGCGTTTTCTTCTATCAGTCTTCAAAGAGTCATCAAATGATCTCACTTGAGTGGATGACTCTTCTCATACTCCAACCACTTGACGAAGAGATCCTCACATGCGTTAGCATACAGGAATCTATGTTGTTCCATTGGGGTCTAAATGATCTCTCTTATCTCTACTGCCCGTGCCTGATACTTGACTATTCTGGAACATAACTTCTGCAGCATGGCTTGATCTTTGATTGGGTGCTCCATGAACTGTCGAACCTATCCTAGCACCATGTCAACCACCTTCACTATTTCTGCATCCCATGATGAGTCTTTTTTGGCATGTGACTTGAATATGTCGTGCAAGTCGACAAAGTCATCGGGTGTGCCAAATTTGGGGAGGTCGATGTCTCTCATTGCCTGGTTGATATTGGTCCATCTTTTCTCACACTCGACCCATTTCTCTTGGATTTCCCGATGAGGTTCCTGAGCCATTTTTACCCAATATTTGGCCGATTTCCTTATGCGGTCAATGTTTCTTTTGCTTAGCACCTGGATGTTGTCTCTTCGACGTCTCGGCCCTGTTTCACTGCATTGATATAGTCGATCCTTTCCACGTCTTGGTGTGATTTCTCGTACCACATCTCCATATCCTTGCACGTCGCCAGTGCCATGAGGGTGTCTTCTTGAAGCTCGTTTATCCTTGTAGTGAATAGGTGTCGTTCATCTATAAATTTTTTGTAGGCCTCCTATAATTTTCTTCTCAGGATCACAACGACCTGTGTGGTGTCCTGATAATATTTCACCAAGTGGTGCAAATGTTTCAATTCCTTCAGAGAAGCAGCTAGTTCTTCTTCATCCCTTTTCTCTCTATCCAGGGTGGAATCTGTGATTTTCATCCCTACGTCGATAAGTTTGGATGTCTTGTCATGCTCTGTGTTGATCATTTTTTCCTCCGTGGTGATGAGGATGGAGCGATCTAGAGTAATCCTCCTCTTCTTGGTGGTTCTTTGCATGATAGATTTCCCTTTCCAATCATAGGCGATAGCATGTATGTCAAACAATTCATCCACGGGTTCAGGGATTTTCTGATCTCCCCAGGTGAGCATATTTACCAGGCTCTCGATGGTGTATATTTTTTCAATATTGGGTTCTTGAACCTCCTCCATGTGTTCCGAAGGTCTAACCTCTTTTTGTTTCTCATCACGAGGTTGCGTACCGGTTCAAATTGAATCATCGAGGGTAGGCTCGGTACTTACTTGATAATCGGCTGATGAGATGTCGATTTCTTAATGAGGAGCTTCTTCCTTTTTTTCGCCCGACCCTCGCTCGTCCATTGGTCTATCCTTTTTATTTTCCAGTACCTCGATTAGTTCAGTGTCTAAGACACTTTTGGCCTCCTAGTCATTCTATGAAGGGCTCTGAATTTGAGCATCAGGAGTTGGGGAAGATGCCTTCCCGGGCTCCTTTTCCTCTGTGATCTACATCGGAGTCACCAGGGATACCTTCGGACTTTCTTTATCATCATAGATATTTATCAATTCGTGGAGGGAGTTTGGTGCACTTGTTCTACCTAATGTTCCTACTATTTTTGGCTAAGCTGAAACATCCCCCAGTGATCCGGCCTGTGGTGTTGTAATTTCATGGTTATCTAACTCGGCGATTTCATCAATTTCTATTAGCTCGAGGTCGCCTAGACCTACCCGTATTTCATCTGGGTTGTTGGTAGGAGACCCTATCATTCCTACTAGGTATGGGCCTTCTTGTAGCTGATCAATTACTCATTGCACTTTTTCTATCATGATCAATCTCGTTTCCTGTGCATCCTATTTCATAGGGAATCTTCTATCCTGCACTAGGGCCACCAGGGGAACCTATGTTGCTTCTGTTGCTCTGATTTCTTCTCTGGCTCAGAGGGCCTCTTGAGTCGATTTCTCTATGGTCGTCGCATGTTCATCTAAGCTCATGGCCCTGAACCTAGTCATTTTGGGGTCGACCATCCTTTCCACCACCTCGTCCCAATCCTGGGAATTTCCCATGAAGACTTCATCTTCAAATTTGTCATGGGTGTACGACCAAAAGGACGACACTTGTGAAGAGTGTTGCAGGACCAGACCCTTTGGATCATGCTTGTGGAATCGACCTGTCTAGAGCCTGAAATTGAGTTGGCTCAACCCTTCTTGTTTTTCTTGAGCTGTATCTTTAACCAAGTAGAAACCTACATGAAAACCATAAGGAATGAACGTCTTCTTCTTTTCCTTGACCAGGGTGGCGTTGTAGCCTTGCAGGATGGTTTGATACCATATTTCTCCTACTACAAGTTGGTCTGGGACATGAGTTGGTAAGAGATGTGGTGATATGGTGGCCCGAACACCCTAATGTAGGTGTCATGCTTGTCCAAGTACCAGTGTCCTACCTTGGAAATCATATTCTTTGCCGCGGTCGATAGTCTAGGGCATTCCTTCTTAAAAAGAATGAAATAAATTCATGCAATGAATTCTTGGCATATGAGGAAGTAAGACTTTTTATACCTTTTCTCCCATAGTACATTGAAATAGATGTGGACTAGGAGCTCTGTGACATGCCAAATCATATTCATGTAGGCAAATATGTTTCTAGCGCATATGACATCTAACAGATATGAAGCCGTGTGGAAAGCGAGTGTCTCTCCTTCCTTCGGCGTCTGAGCCTGTTGTATACAGATGATTATTTTTTTAGAAATTATCATTCCCCAATTGAAACTGCTCATGGAGATTTCCACTATGTAAGCTAAGGGAATCCATGCCTTTGAAAATCTGGAGCAGTCCTTCTCTCCATATAATCGGTAGATGAGAGCCATCAAATAGATGTATGTCTCCCTTAAGTTGGTCATCTAGTACCAGCCAATGCTCTGGTTGGTGTATTTCTTGTCTTCCATCCACCATGAGGCCATCACCCAGCTAGTGTCGTGGCACTCATAGAAACTCACGACGAAATCTGTATTCATTTGCTCCTCAGGGTCTTGGAGTTTGTAGTATTTCTGGACCTCTACCAAAAGGAACACCCTGACATGCCCACCATTTTCATCACTGATTAAACACTTATGTGTGTATGTGTGGTCGATGAGCCACTTCAGGAGTTCTATATAGGGAAAAATGGGGGTTTTTCTTGCTACCATGTGTATATAGGACCGTCGGATATTCGGAAACACCTCGTCATCGAGTGCTCTCACAAATGGGTCACTGTGTGGGATATATTCCAGGTACTCCTCCTGAATGATCTTTTTAAATATCTCTCCCCAATGTGGGAGTGTCTTCTTGGACCCTGTTCTTGCCTCTATATCTCCAAAGGTCGGAGGCTGGATGAAAACCTTCTTCGTTGTTGTCTTAATGACAGGTTCTAGCCTCAGAGTGTATTCTAATTATTTTGCGGCCCCTGGAGAAAAGCCTTCGCCTAACTCTGGTTCTTTCAGCTTCAACACCCTTAGCGATCGTCTAGTGGTTAGATTTATTGGAGGCATTATTCCTGCAATAAAAATGAATCTTCAGAGACTGTGTAAATAACAAAAATGGATAAGCAACATATAATTTGTAGCCATGTAAAATTTACAAACTTGAATACGTACTTCTGAAGCTTGCTAAAATCTGGTTATTTTGATACTTACAGGATCTATGCAGCCTTCGAATTACTCGTCTTTCTTCTCTGGATGGTCTGAATTTACACTCATGCAAAATGATTTCATTTACAATGGCTCAAGATAATTTAGACCAGAGAAGAACTTATTGTGTCACATCATCCATTTAATTCGGGTGATGAGTGAAATTTAAAAAAATCTGCCTCCAAATCTCTGCAACTTAAATTCATAGTGGGTTGACGGTGGAGGCGCGGAGGGTGATGTGGTCTATCAGTGATTTCAAAAAGTTGTTTTGATTGGTGCAAGAGGTAGAAACTAAGGTGGAATTTGGTATTAATTAACCCCTTAAATGCTCAAAATCCTATCGTATCTAACACTAAAACGTCCCATCATGTCGCTCTCTCAATGGGTGGATCGGGGATCGATGATGTGCTATGAATTTATTCATTGATGTCCTTATACAAAAATCTCTGACGCCAATCGATTTAACCGTACAATGATGTCATGGAAAAGTTGACTCAGGTGTGACTCAAAGTTAGGGAACAAAGAATGATTCAAGGTAAAACTAGACTGTATAGTTCTCCAATATGGTAAAGACATGTGGCATTGAAGGCTGGTGAATTAATTAGCGTGTATTAATCGGAGTCAGGACTTTCCTTAAGTTATGCATTCTAAAAAAACCTTGGCTTTCCAATGCCGAAAAAATATCCAGGGTCGATGGTCGGCAATAAACCTATCACATGTTTTTCTTCGAATCAACTTCTTCGAAAAAGTATCGATGTCGAAAAAGCATCAAGGATCGGTGATCGAGAGTATATTTTAGAATGGTCATAATTTTATTGGCAATACTTTTAGGCTTTCCCCGACTCTAATAAGCGCATCGGGCATCAGCTATCAGAGATATATTTTCTTCCTTTGTTAACATCTATTCCTCTGATCTTTTACCAATGCCTAAAGGGATCGGCTATTAGTGATATCCTTATGTAATACTTGTCATAAAACAACTTCCTTTTTTTGATACCGATGAAGAATGGTGTTGGGCAACTGAGGTTTCCACAGTGGTTCTTTTCCATCTGTGAATTCCTTCCGATGTCAAATTTGAGCATGTCGGGTGAAGTGTTTTTGGTTGTTGATTTTTTATTTATGTGTAAATCCATTTTAAGTCATTGGGTTTCATAAATTCAAACCAACCTGAATAGATAATGAGAGTCAAGATAATAAGCAAAGACAAAACATTTCTCAAAAATGAAGTCGAATTAGACATTGCAAAAATCAAGTGGTACCCAAAAAGTAAAAATTTGGCATAGGCTTTTTAGGGTGTTGAGTGCTCAACAAACTCAGCATAGCCATGGATGGCGTCAACCCATATTCCCTCTGAAACACAAACTACTATGCGTGTCCTGTAGTAGTGATCAATAACAATATCCCCCCATGGTTTTTCGTGAATAATGAACATCTTATGTTGGATCTTATAGTCCATGGTAGAAGACAAGTGAAGAATATGGATGTCTACCTACAACCATTGCTAGATGAATTGAAGGAATTATGGGAAGGGATATATTTATACGATGTATCAAGACCCATCACAAAAGAGAAGAGTTTTGCATTGTATGGCATATGTTCTTACACCACACATGATTGTCCAGGATTAGGAGTTTTCTCTGGTAAATTACATGTTTATTGATTTGTTTATATACGTAAAAATATTTTTTGGCATATTTAATTCGTTGCGATTTTTTTTTATCTTCGACCCTAGCATGCTCTATATACATTAATAATTTTGCAAGTATTATAACAAAATTCTATCATGGATGTAAATGTTGTGGACCTTCTCTGAAGGTTAGGTGGTCCAACCTGTTAACACTAGGAGTCACCTTCTGATTGCAAGGAAGGTAAGCCCAGTACCCATCATATTATATGTGAAAGTATGAGTGTTTTTTTGAAAGGTCGAATGGAAAAACTCGAAATGATAATATCCTAACTTAGAAATAGGGCTAACATGTACTAGCAAATAAGCTCTTGAATAACTTCAACCAGTAGTTTGGGAGTAAATGTGGATAGAAAGAAGACTTGAATGAGAGGAATGTAAGGGCTAATGCAAACATCGGGTCCACAAGAGCCTAAGGAAGAAAGTTTCTTAAAACAAGATCTTCTTGAAATCATAAACTAAGGAGCTAAATAAACACCATGACAATAAAATGATCAAACATCCATCATATCATTACCATATTTATTCATATGAAGCATTCAAATATGAACATTTAGCATCAGAAGCAGATAGTCTGAAATAGAAATCGATTTCTACTAGTCAAAAATTCTTAAGTCCAATACACACTAGATCACAGTCACTTTATCCAAAATATTATAGTTTAGGGAGCCTTGCTCAACCATCCGAACCTACTAAAGCAATTGATCTATCTATTTATAACAATAAAGGGAGGCAACAGCTAGAGGTACGAGCTAGCCTCTTTTCCTTAAAAATATCTAAACATTTATTTATTCTAACAACTAAGATAACAACCTATGCTATAAAACAGGGAAGTGTTGGTGACTAATTGAATCATGCTTCTAACTGCTTTGATCCTCTTTTGTTGCTTAGCTCCTATTTTTCCAAGTGTCCCTTTGGAGCCTGTAGTTGTCCTCTGAATGCCAACTGCTACTTCTGTCATTTACTCCATCGTTAACTTATCCAAAACTATTGTCTTAGTCTTCTGAGATCCCTGGTGTTTGTTGGCAACTCCCTTCGGTAGAAACTCTATGTAGCACCCCCTAAAATGGAACAAGGAGAGAAGTTAGTGCTTGTAGGTACTGCCACTGTGCTACATATCTGTGCCAACATTTGTCCTCTGTTGCAATATTGAGTAGCACCTGTAGGTAGCGCCCCTGTGTTGTGCCTGTGTGTAAACCTGCTCCCTACTAAATATTACGTAGCGCCTATGAGTAGCGCCTGTATGCCAATTCTGCACTCTGTGAAATATTATGCAGTGCCACTTACGTTGTGTCTGCATACGAGTTTGGGTAGCTATGCCAAAACGTAGCGTCTTTGACTCTTGAACATGTGTAGAGCAGTTTGTGTCCTTCCATGATGACAAATCATTTTACTTAGGTTCCTTTACCACTGAGTGAAGATAGCACTTAGAAAAAGTTCAAAATTCATATAGCTAAATGCCTAGAAGCCTATATAGGTGGAAAAACTAGTATGTGCATATCAGTTAACCTTCCCAAAAAGGAACAATTCTCAAAAATGGGGTTTACCATTACCAACTACTTTGTCATTTTAACACTTAGCCTCACACTCTTTCTGGTGGAAAGAGTATCTTCAATTGACTCAGTAGAATTCTTCTTCTTAGCACTGGTAGGATTCTTCAGTGTAGTTTTGCTCTCCTTAGCTATTGGTTTGTCATCTTCAATGGCAGCCTCAACCAACACCTATAAATTCCTATGGGTTACTTCATCTTGGAAATGCTTTAGTTCTTCCTTTAGCTTCTTGTTCTGATCCTGTAAGCCTTTGTTCTTCCTATAGAGGTTCTGGAGCTGCCTATGAAGGGGTTAAACCCTTCTTGCTGCAAATTTTTCCAAGTAAAGGGTATCACTATATCCCTCCATAAGCTCTTTCATCTTGGCTCTCTCGGATATGGCTTCCCTTTTCAATTGAGCCACTTCTTTTCTTGATTCCTTAAGTTGTCTGATAAGTCTCTTGAAGGTTTGACCGCCAAGGGGGTTGGGGACATGTGCAGTCTCAGCAGGCTTCTTCTCTTCCTTTTCTTCCATCTGTACAGGAGTTTCCTTGCATGTCTCATGAGCCTTCTCAAAACCTTTTCCTTTATGCTTCTTCTCTTGCGCAACAACGTCTTCTTTATTCTTCATAGGTTTTTCACAATCTTTCACAGGGATTTCATCTTTACTCTCCAAAGGTATTTTGGTACCTTTACCCTTGATTTTCTGTACAGGGGTTTCTTGTTTTTCTTCTATATATTTTTCAGTGCCTTTCCCTTTCTTCTTATGCATAGGGGTTTATGGTAAAGACTGCTCTTTGAAACCCCCCTTAGGAATTGATGACCTAGTGAAAGGTCTTTTACCCTTGATTTCAACTGCTGGAGGAGGAGAGGGAAAGAGAAGATTCTTACCTTTTTTAGATGTCACCTTGGTAGAAGAAGGAACTTCTTCTAACCCTGGTGGAGGTGGTGGTGAGAAATCGATGTGTGGAGAAGGACAAACTTCCTCCTCAGCTTCGCTGACCTGCTTGTTGATCTTTGAAACAGGGGCTTTGCCCTTTCTCTTCTTGCTAATCCCTGCTTTAGTACTGGTAGGTGATGAAGGACCTGTGATCTGTGATTGGGGAGTAGGTGTTGGGTCTATCTTGAAGTGAGAAGTAACCAAAACATGCTCCCATGAAATCTCTTTCTTTCCCAACTCTTCAGAGACAAGCATCCTGATAAGTCCAGAGTGGAAAAGACTAGAATCCACATTCTTAGATTTGTCTTGCACCCTATCTGACATGTTACCTATACTTATCAGCAAGTAATAAGGAACATTCATCTGAACCTTACCAGTAAAATGTAACAACAACCTTATGTGGTAATGATACAAGGTGTTAAATCTCCCTTCACAACTAAAATATCTCTGTATGATTTTCAACATTCTGTCAAACTGGTCGATCAAATAATTCCTTGGCATACTCTTAGATAACTCGTTGGCTTGGTATTCAAGCTTGAAGAGATATTTAACGAAGGGTGAACTCAATACCATGGCCTTGAACCAATTTTCATCTCAAATGGGGATCCCTGTTGCAGCTGAGATGGAGGCTTCAGTTACCTCAAATTCCAAATCTCCAACTCTGGTTTTCTTTCCATCAAAATTTAAAGCAAATTGTTTTGCTACTTCTGGGTGTCCTCTCTACATGTTCTGGCAGAAAGAGAGGCATCCTTCTCTTCGAAACATCTCCCTTGCCATGGGTTCTGTGTCAAAAAGGTGCATCTCCACAGGTTTTGTTCGAACTATATTGCCACCTTTGTGTGCTTTCTTCGAATGAGGGGTATCCATGATTCAAAATGAGGGTTCTTAAGAGGCTTAAGGGATGATATTGACCAGAAAGCTTCAATTCAGGTTTCAAATGCACAAAGATGGCCCTTCAAATTAACAGTGCTTAGAAAACGAGCTTGACTATGAGAAATGAACCTTCAGACTTATGCAAGCTTTCAAAGTGTATACTGTGAAGAGGTAATCCCAAAATGACTCTTCATACAAGATGAAAGGAAGCAAAGAATAATCAGAGAAGGTTTGAGCAGTGCCTCTGCGTAGCACAATGCATACACAGAGGATAGGCTATTGCAGTCTTGTGACTTTCAAAGGCTATAACAAACAACAGTAATCAGACCATGGACACGAGTGAGGATGTTTACAGGTATGTAAATATGGATCCCTTACTACCCTACAAGCTTAACAAACCGAAACCCGAGCACAAATATCCTATGAAAATTAATATGCAAAGGAGGTTTCATAGGATACCTGTGAATTCGACATCTATTGAGATCTTCAATGCGATCTTAGGATGAGATTGAGGAAACTTCGGCCCTGAAATCTCTCACAACATCAGATTTAGTTGACATGCAATCACCTAATTTGATCTAGGTGGATATTGGTGGCAACCCACCTATTCCACATGGACCCCCACCATTGCTTCTTTCAGTTTTGTAGTTTTCGCACAGTTTACTATCTTTAGCAGTTTTTTTTGGGTCCTGAACTTCTGGAGCCGTTTTGAGGCCCTAAACGACATTTTTTGGGGTATGTTGCGGTCGCAAAATTTCATCATGTAATTTTGTGGAAGATGTTGTAGTCCTCGGATAGATCTTTCCAATGGGCTATCATACGCCTAAAACGAAAATCGTATGCAAAAGTTACGACCCCGGGAAGTTGATGTACCAACTTACCCAAACGGGGCCCACATGACTTTTGGCGCTTCATCTCCCAGGGTTAGGTTTTTGGATGTCTAGGAATTTTGGCATTCTCGTTTATTGTAAAAGTGCCTTCAGAGCCTCATTGTAATCATCTTCTCACGGATGCGAGTAGCGGACACATCTCTTCTCAAAGATAAGCTACCAACGCCCTAGCTAGTTTATTTCCATTCTATCTGTAAGCATATTTCAGTCATTTGTTATTGATGAAATGAAGTCTTATTTCTGTTGCATCTCTGTGTTTATGTGTATTTCTGTATTTCATTTTGTTCCTACATAAATCCGGATCAGTGGTATCAGAGCAGTCTACTCATTCTTGATCCTTCTTTGCATGTCCCCAACGAGATTGGGGTATAAGGAGTTGGGGATCGATCTGGTTGAACCTTTGCAATATCAGCCTCGCAAACCCCGACGACCGCCCATGGGGGAAGAAAAGAAATATGAGGGAGCAGGAGATCCTATCAAAATGTTTCTCGAGGAGGCCCTCGAGAAACAAAGGAATGCGATGATGGACAACTTTGCCCAGATTCTTCAACGGATTCCGATTGGCGGTGCATCGACATCCAGCAACCACTCTGGAGGTGCCACTCCTTTTAAGGTACAAGTAAAATTTGACATTCCCATATTTGACGGCCAAATAGATGCAGATGTTGTAGATAGATGGTTGAATCTATTAGAAGGATATTTCTCGGTTCATGACTTTTTCGACCGAGAAAATATTATTTTCACACTCCTCAAAGTTGCCCCCCATGTCAAGGACTGGTGGGAAACCTACTCAGAGCAAGAGGGCGAGGGAGAACCCTCTTTGTTCTCGGCCGCACCCACTTGGAATTCTTTCTGAGACACCATCAAGGAACAATATTATCCCGTGGGGAGCTATGAGGACAAATACATACAATGAACTATGTTGCGGCAGCAAAGGGACCAAAATGTGCATGAGATGACGAATCTGTTTCATACCCTACGCACAAAGTTGGGTATCAAATATTTAGAGAAACATTTGGTGTTAAAGTATCGTAGTTGTCTGCACAGATACATTCAGGAGGAAATGGAGTTCCTCGAAATCTCCTCACTTGGTGTGGAATACCGATATGCTGCCAAGATTGAGCAGAAGTTCAAACAGAAGAAGTGAGACTTTGGGTCTACAAATCATAAGCACGGGAAAGGTACTCCCAAATCGCAAAACAAAGGACCAAGCCAAGACGGGGAAGCCCAGGACAACCAGCCAAAGCCACAAGAAAAGAACAACACCATGAAGCCAAAAAGGGACACGGGGAAGTGGTGTGAGTTCCATAAGAGCTCCACTCACAACACAAGTGAGTGTCGGGCCAAGCAATCACTAGTAGCCGAGTTGAAGGCTTCTGAATCGGATGCATGCTCCAACTTTGAATCAGAACTTGACAAGGGGAATGACAGGGGGAAGCAGATTATCGATGCAGAGCCCAACACCACCGTTGCCACCACAAAGATCCAGAAGGAGGAACCAAAAGATCCAGAGGAGGCAGAGCATCTCTTCCATTCCAAGATGTGGGTAAAGGGTTCCCCGTTGCAGTTCATTGTCAACAGCGGGAGCTAGAAGAACCTCATATCGATAGAGGTCATGAAGCGGTTGGGCTTTCCGACCACAACACACCCACAACCATACACCATCGGGTGGTTGCACCAAGGACGGGACCTCCGCGTCAGTCGACAATGTCGCCTTCCCTACAACATCAAGCCTTTCACAGATGAGGTATTATGTGACATTGCTCCTCTTGATGTTTCCGATGTATTATTAGGCCAACCGTACTTGTGGAAGCGGCATGCTGTGTATGAGTCCAGGCCTCGTGCTATTATTATCACTTTGGGAAATAAGTTGTACAGGATACCGAAGATAGCACCGCCTAACACCATCTCTTTGGTTACTGCAAAACAATGCAGTAAGCATATTTCCAAAACCAGGAAATTTGTTTTCCTGATGATCCACCCTCAGGGAAAGCGGAAGACTGTGGCCATGACCTCTAGACAAGGTCCCACTGCACGAAAACAACAGATGGATAAGGTCATGGAGGAGTACGAGGACATCTTCACCTCCCCCACAGGGGTGCTTCTACACTGCTAGGTCAAGCACCCCATCGATCTGACCCCAGGTGTACCACTGCCTAATGGACCCATCTATTGGTGCTCTGTCCTAGAGAATGACAAAATCAAGAGGCAGATTCAGGAGCTGTTGCAGAAAGGTCACATCCGGCCGAGTTCATCGCCCTGTGGGAGGCCGATTGTATTGGTGCAGAAGAAGGATGGGACTTAGAGACTCTGCATTGACTATCGGGCACTGAACAAGATCACTGTTTGGAATAGGTACCCAATCCCACAGATTGATGACCTTCTGGACCAACTCAAGGGGGCAAAATATTTCAGCAAGATCGACTTGAAGTCTAGGTATCACCAGGTACCAATCGAACCCTCTGATGTGTGGAAGACTGCATTCAAATACAAGGAGGGCCTTTTCAAATGGTTGGTCATGCCTTTCGGGTTGACGAATGCCCCTGCAACCTTCATGAGGCTAATGGATGACATCCTACAGCCATTCACCAACTCATTTGTAGTGGTGTACTTGGATGACATTCTAATCTTCAGCCAGACTTGGGAAGAGCACCTCCACCATATCCGACAGGTCCTCCAAACACTGCGGCAACACAAGTTGTGTGCCAATTTGGAGAAATGCACTTTTGGCATAACCCAGGTTTAGTATCTAGGATACATTATTGATGAGAGGGGGGTGCATGTGGATCCAGCAAAGATCCAAGTCATTCGAGATTGGCCAGCCCCAGCCACCCTAACAGAGCTCCGCAACTTTTTAGGTCTTGCCAATTTCTACCACAGGTTTGTGTTGGGATTCTCTCATATCACTTGGCCCTTGAGTCAAGTCACCAAGGGAGGAGCTAAAGCAAAATTCTTTTGGTCTGAATCTCAATAGAAGGCATTCGGGGAGTTGAAACATCACCTCTTCTCTACACCAGTGCTCACATTACTAGACTTGCAACAACCATTTGAGATCGAGACAGATGCCTTTGAATATGCTATTGGGGCAGTCCTTACTCAACATGGGCATCCAGTGGCATATCATAGTGAGACACTTTCTGACACAGTCCGAAAGTATCCCACTTATGACAAAGAAATGTATTCCACTGTGTAGTCTTGTCGACAATGAAAGCATTACATTTTGGGAAAGGAAACGGTCATCCACACAGACCATCGACCCCTGCAGTTCATATAGACACAAGGGAATTTGCAGAACGATCGCCATCTGAAGTGGTCCACATACCTGCAACAGTTTCATTTGAACATTAAGTACAAAAAAGGAAGCACCAATAATTTTGCAAACTAACTCAGTCGACCACCCATCATGGCGCTAACCACTGTGCTCAACTCTTGTGGGCATGAGACTTCCGATTGACCGCTTCTCTACACAAGTGATACAGAATTCGGCCACACATACAATACACTCTTGGACAGTAAGCAAGTTCCCAATTTTCACCTCCAGGATGCCCTTCTTTGTCACTTGGGACACCTTTGTGTTCCTTCAAGCGAGCGTGCCAAGATGATTTGGGAGGGGCACTACAGTCGAGTCGCTGGGAATTTCGGGGTCGAGAAAACCGTGGTAGTACTGTAAAAGTATTTCTATTGGCCGAACCTTCGACAAGATGTCGGGAAGTACATCAAGTCCTGCACTGCTTGTGACATTGCCAAACCAACCATCGAGAAGCAAGGCCTCTATACTCTGCTTCCTACCCCCAGTCGACCTTGGGAATCCATCTCTATGGATTACATGTCGGGCCTTCCTTCTACTAAGAATGGAAATGACTGTGTTTTTGGGGTCGTTGACCGATTCTCGAAGATGTCCATT
>ML779931.1:87920-104852 GCA_009831015.1 Picea engelmannii | reverse complement strand
GATGGCCAGACAGAGGTCGTCAACCGGATGATCGTACACATTTTGCGCATGTACAATTCAAAGCATCCATGCACATGGGATGAGAGCCTCCCCTATGTACAACACAGCTACAACTGGGCTCTCCATAGCTCAACTAGCCACAGCCCCTTTCAAGTAGGCTTGGGATTCCAGCCACTATGCCCCATTGACATAGCCATGCCATTTGTGGCTACTCAGGAAGATTCAGCTCATGTCCAGTCTAAGGCGGATAAGGCAAACAACTTCATTGAGCACATTCAACACATCCTCCAATAGGTACATGACATCTTGGACAGAGCCAATGCTAAGTACAAGCAACGACATGATCAACATTGGGTGCCACACAACTTCCAAGTTGGCGACAAAGTGTGGCTGCATTTGAAAAAGTAGCACCTCGTTGGACCCCACCGCAAGCTTCGTCTACTTCGATATGGGTCGTACACCCTCACCAAGGCTGTAGGGGAAAATTCCTTTAAGCTCAGCATTCCACCATTCCTTAGTCTGCACCCAGTGTTCAATGTGGACCGCCTTCGGCCCTACTTTCCACCTCTACTAGACACATATGACATGGAAGAACAACTCACACCAACAGAGTTAAATCTAGACTTCATGGAACAAGCCAGAACTGATCAAATCATGGATACACAGATCAAGCACACCCAAAAACAAAGGATACCGCTATATCGAGTTGTCAAAGCAGGCCAACTTCTTCACCAAGGCAAATGGCTCACCAGGGACCAAGTTCAGCAGAAGTTTCCTCATCTCATGGAGGAACTCAACGAAATGGGGACCATTGCTTCCTAAGTGGGGAGGAATTATCCAGGTGGATATTGGTGGCCACCCGCCTATTCCACTTGGACCCCCACCATTGCTTCTTTCAGTTTTGTAGTTTTCACACAGTTTACTATTTTTAGCAGTTTTTTTCGGGTCCTGAACTTCTCGAGCCATTTTAAGGCCGATGAAATTTTGTGGAAAATTTTGTATTCCTCGTATATATATTTCCAATGGGCTATCACATGCCTAAAACGAAGATCGTATGCAAAAGTTATGACCCCGGGAAGTTGATGTACCAACTTACCAAAACGGGGCCCACATGACTTTTGGCGCTTCATCTCCTGGGGTTAGGTTTTTGGATGTCTAGGACTTTTGGCATTCCTGTTTATTGTAAAAGGGCCTTCAGAGCCTCATTTTAATCATCTTCTCACAGATGCGAGTAGCGGCCACATCTCTTCTCAGAGATAAGCTACCAGCGCCCTAGCTAGTTTATTTCCATTCTATCTGTAAGCATATTTCAGTCATTTGTTATTAATGAAATGAAGTCTTATTTCTGCTGCATCTCTGTGTTTATGTGTATTTATGTATTTCATTGTGTTCCTACATAAATCCAGATCATAATCGGAATTGGAAAACTTACGCAGCGCAGCACTGCTGAACGTTTCAAATTTAGAAACCATTACCAAGGATCATAAATGCAAGATGTTTTGAAATCACTTCAACCGACTTCTGGCACTCAAAACAAGGGACATTGTATCAGTCATGGCAATCATGAATTAGAGTGGATTAATGATAAATGTGACAGGCGCTACGGAACTACCTTCTAAGTGGGAAGTTTTTCCAAATCAAAAAATGATTGGACAGGTAAGTGGGGATGATGAGGCATGCATGTCAGGTCATGAGTGAGGAGAGAGGTGTGTCACATCAGCCTGATCATGGGAGGTATCAACCTAGGGATGAATCATGAGAGGGGACATAAAGAATAGACCATGAGCTAAAAAGGGTTTAAGGATAAAAAATTGAATTGAGGATCAGCACATGAGCTATGACTCAAAGTTTTAGTCATCCAAAGGGG
This sequence comes from Picea engelmannii, assembly GCA_009831015.1. Lineage (NCBI taxonomy): Eukaryota > Viridiplantae > Streptophyta > Pinopsida > Pinales > Pinaceae > Picea > Picea engelmannii. The sequence goes on along the minus strand of ML779931.1, from coordinate 102,985 downwards.
TCCTATCAAACATAACATTAAAGGGATGAGAAATTTATTTTAAAGAAAAAATAAGAATCTAAGGATTTTAAAAATGATAAAAACAAACTAAAAGACCCAAGGCGACTTAATGTGATAACACAACCACCTACGAAAGCCAGTGTACGACTACTCCAGGGTATTCCTCCCAGAACAACACCCTTACAAAAGAGAAACATCCGCTTTCAATGGTAAACCAGCGAGAACCCAAATGCCTGCAATAATGAAACAAAAAGAATGGCTTAGAGCACATGAGAGAGAGAAGGAGAAGGATATTACAGAAATTTTTTATTCAAATGGGGAGCCTATGTTTGATGTTCCAATATTCTTTGACACCTTTGTTGAGAAATTTCTCATTGGGATGAAAAAGAAATATGTTTTTTATGAGCTCCCATATTGGGAGCATATTAAGATTGCCTACTTATTATATCCCATTCATATATTTAAAAATGTTTCATCTTCTTTATGGAGGCACATATCATTAAAATAAAGTGACACATTGGCTATTAGGAGGAATCTTATTTATTCAAAAAATAAAAAGAAACATTGGCCAAGAAAAGAAAGTAGAGGAGAGGTTGGTCCCTCTTGGTCTTTCAATCAAGGTGATGTCTCATGGATATTGAAGAAAGTTGATATTTATTTGGAAAAGGAAGTTATATTGGGTGTGTGTATATTTTTTAAACATGCACAAAATAGATCTTAGAAAATACTACACACATTTGCAGAGAGAAATTGAGAAAGAAGAAGAAGGAGAGAAAGAATAGAAGAATTCTCATTAACCGTAATGAATAATGAATAATTTACACATGATATACTACGTATAAATCAATGAATGTGCACCAGAGGAGAACCAATGTGCAATCGTGGTGGTATAGAGTGATATGGACACACACCAACAGTTACGGGAGTGAAATACCACCTATTCTAATCTCTTAGGTAGTTACAGTAGTGAACTTCCACCTAGCTGAGTTAACTAGTCAATTAGTCTTCAGTTAACTGACTGAACAAAGTGTAGTGAGGATTATATCAAGGAATCAAGTGTAATGCGCTAGTCTGGTGATGATCCCAGGGCAAGTGAGCATTAGCATGGTGATGATCCCAATGTTGCATGGTGACAAAACCAATGTAGCATCTAGACTCAACTCAATTGGTCAAACTGAAGTGTCAAATGAAAGAGAATATTCTCCAGTTGGAATATTCTCCCCTAAAATATATGAGACTAGATAATTACTAATTATGACTAATAAAAAATGAAAATCCTTAGGAAAAAATAAATCCTAGGTGTGTGTGAAGTAACTCCAACACCCCCCCTGAACATCACTATGGTGAAAATAAAGAATGGGTCCCAGAAACGAGGCCATGTTAGGTACCCAAATACAAAAGATACACTGAAAATAAAGTGAGGAAAGAGGGAAAACCTCATGGGAAAAATCCCCCCTCAAGGTACAATGTATGTAAAAAGAACTACAGTTTCAAGGCAACTGTGTCCTTCACTCCAAGAAGACTTCATAAAGAATGGAACTTCTGCTCAATGAAGGTCTGGGTGAAGATTATTTCATTTGTTCTGTTGAAGGAAATAACTATAGGTCGATGATACCCTCATGTAATGAGTACCGGATGTAGTGCATGTGGATCTCGATTTGCTTCATTCACTTCCTCTGAACTAGATCTCTACAGAACTTTTGAGTGATCTGGTTGTCACACCATATGACGATCAGCCGATGAAAATCAATGCCCAACTCAATGAGAAAAATTTGTAGCCACGTAGCTTGAATGGTTATGTTAACTACCCCTCTGTAATATTCCTCGGCTGAAGATAGAGCAATGGCAACTTTCTTCTTTCTCAACCAATAGATAGGCGTGGAACCAAGACTGAGTGATTAACCAGATGTGAACTTGCGATCACTGTTATCGTCAGCCTAGTCAGAATCAGTAACCCAATGAGATATAATGTATATTATGTTGCATAATGAATCCGAAAGGTGATGGTGCCCTATACGTATTGAAGGATATGCTTTGTAGCCTTCCAATGTATCTCATGCGGCTCCTGCATGAACCTAGAAACGACACCAACTGCATAGGAGAGGTATGGTATGGAGTGTGTGAGATACAACAATATCCCCACTAGCTGTCTGTATAGTGTGTTTTCAACCAATCGAGTCTCCCCGCCATCCTCAATTTTAACTCCTGATAGGAAAGGAGTCGGGGCAAACTTGCAGTCTGTCATGTGAAATATCTCAAGGAGATCTCGTGCATAATTTGCCTGAGATAGTTTGATTCCTAATGCATCCTGAATGATCTCGAGTCCAAGAAATAAGTGTAGTGGACCCATGTCCATCATCAAAAACCTGTCATGTAGAATCCTCTTTACTGCAGAAATCACTGAAGTCGAGAAACCGGTGATCAAAAAATCATCAACATACATAACTAATAGTAGAAGTGAATCAGTCGTCCTGAGCATGTAGAAATTCGAGTCTGATTTACAATGTACAAAGTTCTGTGACAACAGGTAGGAGTCCATATTGGGATACCATGCCCTGATAGCTTGCTGGAGTCCATAAAGAGACTTCTTCAGTTGAGAGACCAAATATGAGTCCTACATAAATCCCTAGGGATTCTCCATATAGATCTCCTCAGAGAGATCACCATCGAGAAATGATTTCTTCACTTCCATCTAATGGACTTCCCATCCCTTAGTTTCCACAATGGCAAGTGCCAATAGTATGGAATCCATATTCTCTACTGGAGCGAAGGTCTCATCATAGTCAATACCATGCACCTGTAGAAAGCCTTTGGCAACAAGCTTGGCTTTGTATCTGCTAATTTATCCATTTGTTGTGCTCTTGGTCCTGTAGACCCATCTGCATCTGACAAGTTTCCTCCCAGAAGGAAGCGGAACCAGATCCCAAGTTTGGTTATCGAGGAGGGAGTTGTACTCCTCCTGCATGGTAGATTCCCAAAATGGATTTCCAGTAACCTCGCCAGAAGACTATGGATATGAACATTGAAACAAGAAAATATGCTTGGAGGCAAATGGTTCAGTGTAAATGAGTGCAACAAGAGGCTCCTCGAAATCATATCAATTCCTCCTAGTATAGACCGGATCACCAACGAGATACCCTGCACCCTGAAGAGTAGTTTTTTCCCACTTGGGCCTTTGCTCTGGCTCTGCAACTGCATCTAGATTCTCTGACTCTGCATATGACTGTATTGACTTTGAATCTGAATCATCTGAGTCCTCTGAATCAGAACTCACGTTTGAAGAAGAGTCGGCATGTGCATGCTCATCATCTTGGACAGGTGGAAGAATGAAGGTGTCTCCATGCGGTTGTTGAGGTACAAGCAAGACACTTTCCTCGAATTAGACACTATGCTCAAAGATGAGCCAGTCTGAGGAAATATTAATGAGCATGTATCCCTTCACACCATCGTGGTATCCAACAAAAATGCACTCAGTGTTGTGTGGATCAAGTGCCTTCCTCTTTTCATAGGGAATCTGTGCCCATGCATGTGAATTGAAAATGAAAAAGTCAGTCACTTCCGGTTTGAGGACACTCCAAGCCTCATAGAGAGTATTATCCTTGACAGATCTATGGGGAGATTTGTTTTGGATTTATTTTTCACAATTAAGTTCTTCGACCCATAGTCTCTGTGGTAGTGACTTTGCATGAAACATGCAAGATGCCATCTCCTTTAGAGATCTGTTTTTCCACTCAACAACTCTGTTTTGCTGAGGAGTATAAGGAATTGTATGATGCAACTGAATCCATGCCTAATGGAAAAGATCATGGATATCATGATTGAAATACTCTCCCCCATTATCAGTTCTGAGGTGTAACACCCCAGGTTTTGAACCCCCATTTTAAATAATGTATTGTTACAATGTTGAGAGGCCAGAGTGCCCAGACAATTATTGAAGGGCCAGTATGCCCAAGAAATGTAATGTTTGATCATTAATAATAATAAACACATCGTTGGTTGTTAAACGAACAAGGACTAGAGTTATAGGGGGTTATGATTCCACAAGAGAGGGAGCTTGAGGGAATAAGTGTTATTATTATTTTCTTATTACCCTTTTTGTCTAAGGGAGGGGATCGGTTACGTGAACTTCTTGGGAAGGCCAGGAGGTTCTTGTTTTCCCCACAAGGTTACTTAAACCCGCCTTTGGCCTGATGGGGGGGTTGGACTGATGAATTGGTTTTTGATTTCCCATTCACTCACTCATTCTTCCCTCACACACTCCCATACATGCACTCCCATGCACTCCCCAACCCATTCATCAACCCATCCTCACCTGCGTCCTGGATGGAAAAGAGAAAGGAAACAGAGTTGCTAAATAATTAGCCACGGGATAGTTGGTTGTAGTGGTCATTGGTGTGATATATCCATGACCTGGGGCCTACATGTCTAAAATGCATTGGCATGTGCCCTATTTTTCTTGCAACTGTGAGTCATGAGAGTTCCAGCATTGATATTTTGGACCAACTGTGTTGGAAGCCCTAGCAAGAAGGAGAAGGACTGTTTGAGGGATTGCGTGGTAGAGAAGGGTGGAGGTCCATTCTCTTAGGTGGAATAGGTTGGGTAGAAGAGATTTGGGTACTTGGATTGTTGTGGGTGTCGAGAAACCTATTATATCTTGAGAGATGAATGGTTTGGGAACCCAAGTACACTTTGGAACCGTCCTTGTGGATTCATAGACTTAGCTTGGGGGTGACATCGTTGTTGATATTTGGAGAAGCAGTGTCTATGATTGGGTGGAACATCCTTGGTCTGCAGCCAGTCAGTGTCATCTTTCATAAAGATAAGTGCTCTCTATTGTGATATCCCTACCTGTGTATGAATGTATTTCCGCTGTATAATTTAATTATCATCTACATGTGTATGAATGTATTTTCGCTGTGTATATTTAATTATCATTTAACATAATCTTTAGATTATGCATGATTGCTTGATATTGTTGTGCATGTTGTTAAATATGTTATCTTATTCATCCTTTTGACTAAAGAAGGTATCTTTAAGAGAAAGAAGTCTGAGGGCGAGCTTGCAGGTATCGTACCCGGCCTGTGGGTGGTTGGGTATGTTACAGTTTGGTATCAGAGCTTCTGGTTGAAACACTGGGCCAGTATGGGCTGGGTCTATTGGTCAAAATATCATGGTAGGGATCAAACTCTGACCGGGAAGTTGAAAATATCGGGAGGAATGGCATTGTAGAAGATATGCAGGAGATGGAACGTCATAGAACCTTTGTGAGGCTTCTAAGGATCATGACCGTTCCTTTGTAATTTGAGAGCGATCGCCACCCTAGGATTGGAGATATCTGGGATCATTGGTATCAGAGGACAAATAAATAGGGGTCGTCCAATGAAAAGGAGGCAAGGTTAAAGGTCGTGACCGTCAGATCCCCTTGGAGAGAGAGAGCAACGGCCAGCAGGCATTGTGGGGAATCGATTTGCATAGGAGATAATTCCCAAGGCGGTCCCACAATCCAAACCATGGTTTCCCCGAGGGGTTACATGTCAGCATCAGGAGAATTGTGGGGTGAAAAGCGGGTTACTCCAAACTGTCGATGCATGCCCCCACAAATTGAAAGGCATGCAGTGATGTGACAGGTTATAGATCGAACATTGAAACTTCAAATGGCCGAAGTAGTTGGGGACCGTCGATCCATAGGAGGACACACGTCAACCAATCATGTGCTCCGAGTGAAATCACTTTGGGAAAGAGAGAGCGCGGAGAACTTAATTTTTGAAATTCTTAAAGCCCGGAGAGCCGAAGACCCGAAGTAAGCTACGACTTTCGGATCGTCCGAAGTAGATCCTGACTGTCAATCACCAAGAGGTTATGTGTCAACAAATTAGTAACTCCGGAGGAATCTGTTCGAGAGGTTTTTAGTTAAGGTTTAGGACTCCCGAAGACCAGAGATTCGGAGAGCCGGAGCAAACCTTGATTGTCCAATCATCCAAGAATATCTCATCCATTGATCTGTTGCGAGCCACACATCACCAGATCCATGACTTCGGATAAAATCTAGTGGGGCCAAATAAGTTTGAAATTTGAGATCTCTAAAGTTTGGAGCCCCAAAGAAATCATAGTAGTGATATTGAGGAGGAAACGTGGAGAAGATCCGTGGACTCCATGTGAATATTCAAAGTGAATCTTGGTCATCTGATCCAGGAGGACACATGGCGACAGATTGGCTAGTTCGGGAATTTAGAGTTTGGGAGAATTGAAAGTGTGCTAGTTTGAAAATTGTCGAAGACCGAAGAGATAAAGTGATGAGGCACAATGACATCACCTGGGATCACATTGACACATGGGATGTGTGCCATGTGTTAGTAATATTTGGGCATTTGGAACTTTTAAAACTCGATTAGAACGTGACACGTGTCACCCGCCTAATTGGGCCACGTGTCCGCTTCCACCGTTTCACCACATGGCAACAAATCATGCAATCTGGAATACTGGGCACCCCAGAATGGAAAGGTGTGTTAGGTTGCGTTGGGTTGAAACTCCCGAAGGCTCGAAGGCTGGAGTATATATCGATCGTCGATTCTAGAAGACATGTGTCGAAGGATCGTCGACTTCGGGTGAAAGCACTACAGGAGAAAATGCAGGAGGGAAGTTTGAAACTTTCAAAGCCCGAAGCACTGAAATTATTCACAGTTGTTGATATGTGGGAGGACACATGTTAGCAGATCAAGAAATCCGAGCAAAGGCATTCTGGGAGGAGGCAAGTGAGAAAAGTTTAGAATCCCGAAGCGTGGAGTATCAAAGTGGATCTCAATCGTCGATCGTGAGAGAGGACGAGGACTGTTGATATGGTCCTAGTTGAAAGTACCGAAGTCTTGAAGCTCTAGAAAAGCGATTTTCATCTAAGAACAGGTTCATGACCATGGTCGTATGCAGTTTGAGAGATGAGGAAAGGAGGGCTGAGGAAAGATTTGGTTGCATCCAAGACAAAAAAGTTCTAAGGGAGGATTTAGCTATGGTTTATAGTCGTGATCACTTGGGGAGGTGGTTTGAAGGAAGCACTTGCGCAAGGTGAAACTATGTGTTAGCCAAGGATAAAAGGACACTATTATTTTCGGAGAATGGGGATATAATATCCATGAACAAAAACAAGAAAGAGACATGTAGCATGGTTTGGCAATTTTTGTTTCCTATCATACGCATAAGTCTAACAAAATGGTCGCTTGCACATTTGGAAAAATTAGGAGTCTTAAGCGCATCATCTCAGGATGCATATTGAGGGAATGGAAGAAGGAGAGGGAGCCTCCAGTCATGAAAAGGAGGTTGAAGGCCAGAATACCAGAGTTGGTAATGCAGAGACAGAGTCCAATGGGCGCAAGGGAAACGAAGAGCAGGAAATGTTAATAGAAACGATAAGAATCCTAAAGATGGAAGTGCAGAGATACAAAGAAGACAATGAGAGATTGATGAGAAAGAAAATACATATAAATGCTTGAGTGTTGCAGATCTTAAATCAGTTACAGAGGCAAACAAGGAAGGGATCAAATTCAGGACAAGAGGAAGAAAGCAGGTGTCATGAAAGAGGATATTCTCGTGGAAGAGCTGGTTATTCTAGAAGTGATAGCAAAGCTCATGGAAACCACTCACCTCCTTACTCAGGAAGAAATTTTTATGCATCGGATGATCCCATAATTATTCCAGAAGTGTCTCCTATCAAACACCAAAGAAGGAAACAAGAGGTAGATTGTTTGCAGGGAGAGTTGAGGAAGCTCAAGCCACCTTCCTTTGATGCTGAAAGAGAAAGGGAAGATGATGTCGAAGCATGGTTTCTTGGGCTTCAGAGATATTTTCAATTGCATAACTATTCATCAAACCTGGAAGCCATGATTGCCACCTACCATTTACATGGGAAAGCTACAGTGTGGTGGGACGAACTGAAGTAAGTGGAGCATTTTTATGAAAGTAGGATCACTTGGAAATAGTTCAAGAAGTACTTCCAGAAGGAGTACCTCTCAGAGCATTTCTATGACAAAAAAATGCAGGAGTTCTTTGAACTCGGGTTGGGAAGCATGACTATGGAAGAATATGAGAAGAAGTTCTTAGGATTGTTAAAGTATGTCAGGTTCATTGGTGATGAGAAGGTGAAAATATAGATATTTGTAAGTGGATTGCCAGCCTTCTATAAGGAAAAGATCAAGTATGATGAACCCAAGACCTTGACTGAGGCCATCAGGAAGGATAAATACCTGTATGAGCAAGGCTAGGGAAGAGAATCCCTGCAAAAATCTTCGAAGGACAAGAAGAATGTGAAGTCTGATCAGAGGAGGAAAGGATTCAAACCTCCCTTCAATATGAATGATCCAAATGGATATCATCAAGATTAGTATGCTAAAGGGGATTTCAAGAAGGAATATTCCTTGGGAAAAGGGGGAAGACCACCAATCCAATGTTGGGGATGCAAACAAGATCACATGTACAAGGATTTCCCACACAGAAAGGACAGAGAGAATACTTTGCACAACATCCAAGAGGCTACAACAGTCGGAGATATGGGAAGAATATATGCATCTTTAAATGATCGACAAGCAAAGTACCAGTGCAATATGAGCGAGGTGTAAGGTAAGATAATAAATCCGCATGTTTCTATTTTGATTGATTCAGGAGAAAACCATTGTTACATTGATCCTAAGATAGTGGATAGATTACATTTGGAGAAAAGTAAACTTGGAAAAGCAATTTTGGTTTAGTTAGCCACTGGATCCAAAAGAAGAATCCATGATATGGTTAGACGTTGTTCCATAAGTCTTAATGGTGTAAATACTAGTACTGATCTAAATATCATACCATTGGGGTCTTATGATGTTTTGATTAGGATGGATTGGTTGGACAAGCATCATGTTGTCCTAGATTGTCATAACAAGACATTTACATGTCTTGATGGAAATGGAAAACAGAGCACTGTGAAAGGAGTTCCAAGATCCATCTCTATAAGGGAGATTGTGACCTTACAACTGAAAATATGTTTTAGAAAAGCATGTCAACTATATACAACTCATGTGGAGGAGCCAGTTGATACAAAGGGGCCAAGCCTAGAAGATTTCTCGGTGCTACAGGAATTTGAAGACGTATTCCAATTAATACCTGGATTTCCACCAAGAAGGGAGATAGATTTCTCAATTGATTTAGTGCCAGGAGTTGCCCCAGTGTTGAAAACACCTGACAAAATGAGCACACCAGAATTAAAAGAATTACAAATGTAGTTGGAAGAATTGTTGAAGAAAGGGTACATATGTGCAAGTGTTTCACCTTGGGGAGAAGCAGTACTTTTTGTCAAAAAGAAGGATGGAACCTTGAGGCTATGTATTTACTTTAGACATCTTAGCAAGTACACTATAAAGAAGAAGTATCCTTTACCCCGAATTTATGACCTCTTTGATCAGCTAAGAGGAGAAAATATATTTTCAAAGATTGACCTGAGGGAAGGATACCATCAGGTAAGAATCAAGGAAGAATACATTCATAAGACAGCCTTTAGGACCATGTATGGGCATTATGAATTTGTAGTGGTGTCGTTTGGACTGACCAATGAATGAGTTGTATTCGTGTGCTTAATGAATGGCATATTCAGAAATTATCTGGACAAGTTTGTCATAGTATTCTTGGATGACATACTTATCTATTCTAAGTCTGAAGAGGAGCACAAACATCACTTGAGATTGGTGTTGTAGGTACTGAGAGAACATCAATTGTATGCCAAGTTGAGTAAGTGTTCTTTTTATCAAAATCAGATCCATTACTTGTGGCACATTATTTTAGAGTAGGGCATAGCAGTAGATCCAGAGAAGATTGAAGCCATTAAAGGATGGCCAACACCCATAAATGTGTCAGACATTAGATATTTTATGGGATTAGCCGGCTACTACAGAAGGTTCATAGCAGGGTTCTCTAATATTTATCATCCCGTCACTTCTTTGCAAAAGAAGGGAACTAAATTTGAATGGACACTCAAGTGTGAAAATAATTTTAATTTGTTGAAGGAATTACTTACTAGTGTGTCTGTGTTAAAGATTGCTGACCCAAATGAACGTTTTGTGGTATGTACAGACGCTTGTAAGGAATGACTTGGGGGAGTCCTCATGCAAAATGGACATGTCATTGGATATGAGTCCAAAAAGCTTAAGGAGCATGAGAGGAACTATGCCACGAACGACTTGGAACTTGTTGCCATTGTTCAAGCCTTGACGATGTGGAGGCATTATCTCATGGGAATAAATTTGAATTAATGACAGACCACATTGGCCTTTAGTATCTTTTTGAATAGTTGACCTTGAATGCCAGGAAAACAAGATGGTTGGAATGTTTAAGTGAATATGACTTCGATACCAAGAATATCAAGGGAAAGGAGAATAAAGTTGTTGATGCACTTAGTAGAAGAGTGCATATCATGCATGCTACTGCTGTCAGTATGCATCAGTCAGACTTGAAGAGAAGAATTTTAGATGGCCTTGTTACATATCAACATTACCTATAGGTAAAGGAAAACTTACAACAAGGAAATGTAAAACAGAAAGTAAAGAAGTACGAGATAAAGGAAGATCGATTACTCATGCATAAAAATAGGATCTATGTTCCTAGTTCTGGAGAAATGAGGAATTTGGTTCTAAAGGAAATGCATGATGTTCCTTATGTTTGACACGTAGGTTACCAGAAAACAATTACAACAGTAAGAAGTCAGTTCTTTTGGCCAGGAATGAAGAAGGATGTTGTTGATTACATCGCTCGATGTATGGAATGTCAGAAGGTGAAGGCTGAGCATAGGCACCCAACGGGTTTGTTGCAACCATTGTCGTTCCCAAAGAAGAAATGGGAAGTGATCACCATGGATTTCATCATGGGATTACCTAGAACAAATAAGAAACATGATTCAATCATGGTGGTAGTTGACAAATTAACAAAGGCTGCTCATTTTGTTCCTGTGAAGACAACGCATACAACAACTAATATTGTAGAGATTTTCATGAAGGAAATTGTTAGGTTGCATGGGATACCTAGGAAAATCATCTCAAACATAGATACGAAGTTTACCTCCAATTTCTAGAGGGGATTGTTTAAAGGATTTGGACAAATCTAAACTTTAGCACAACATATAATCCCCAGAAAGATGGGAAAATAGAGACAGTCAATCGAATAATTGAAGACATGTTGAGAATGTATGTGATGGATAAGCCATCTAAGTGGGAAGACTACTTACACTTGGGTTAGTTTGCATATAACAATGGGTATCAAGCTTCATTGAGAATGAGCCCATTTGAATCCTTGTATGGTAGGAAATGCAATACTCCAGTGAGCTGGGACAACCCAGCAGATAGGGTGCTACTTGGGCGGGAGTTGCTCAAGGACATGGAAGACTAGGTGGTCAAGATTAAGCAGAATTTAAAGGCATCTCAGGATAGACAGAAAGTTTATGCAAACAAGAATAGGACAGTTAGAAAATTTAAAGTAGGGGAGCATGTACTTTTGAAAGTGAAGCCCAAGAAAATATCTTTTAAATTGGGTAGTTGTACAAAGATGGTAGCTAGATTCTGTGGTCCATTTGAAATATTGGACAGAATAGGGACAATTGCATACATGCTTGCATTTCCTACTTCCATGAATGTGCATAATGTATTTCATATATCTTTACTAAAGAAATATGTACATGATCCTAACCATGTTATTGATTGGCGTCTGATTCAGGTAGAGACGGAGGGAGACTTTCAGGTTCAGCCAGTATGGGTATTGGACAGAAAATTCAAAATTCTATGGAATCAAGTTATAGAACTATTAAAGTTTAGTGTACCTGCTACGGTCTTGAAGAATCTACATAGGAGCATGAAGATGCCATGCGGGTAGAGTACCCACAGCTTTTTGAATAAAATTGATACTTTGATTTATGTTTTGTGTATGCCTTGAGGACAATGCCAAAATAAGAGGGAGGGGATGTAACACCCCGGGTTTTGAACCCCCATTTTAAATAATGTATTGTTACAATGATGAGAGGCCAGAGTGCCCAGAAAATTATTGAAGGGACAATATGCCTAATAAATGTAATGTTTGATCATTAATAATAATAAACACATTGTTGGTTTCTAGATAGACGAGGACTAGAGTTATAGGGGGATATGATTCCATAAGAGAGGGAGCTTGAGGGACTAAGTGTTATTCCTATTTTATTATTACCCTTTTTGTCTAAGGGAGGGGATTGGTTACGTGAACTTCTTGGGGAAGGCCAGGAGGTTCTTGTTTTCCCCACGAGGTTACTTAAACCTACCTTTGGTCTGATGGGGGGGTTGGACTGATGAATTGGTCATTGATTTCCCATTCACTCACTCATTCTTCCCTCACACACTCCCATGCACTCCCTGACCCATTCATCGACCCATCCTCACCTGCATCTTGGTTGGAAAAGTGAAAGTAAATAGAGTTTTTGAAGAATTATCCATGGGATAATTTGTTGTAGTGGTTGTTGGTGTGATCCAGTCATGACCTAGGGCCTGCATGTCTAAAATGCATTGGTTTGTGCCCTGTTTTTCTCATAACTATGAGTCCTAAGAGTTCTAGCATTGAGATTCTGGACCAACTGTGTTGGATGGCAGGAAGGAGAAGGATTGTTTGAGGGACTGCGTGGCAGAGAAGGGTGGAGGTCCATTCTCTCGGGTGGCACAGGCTGGGTAGAAGAGAGTTGGGTACTTGGATTGTTGTGGATGTCGAAAAACCTGTGAGATCTTGAGAGCTTAATGGTTTGGGAACCCAAGTACACTCTGGAACCATCCTTGTGGATTCATAGCCCTGGCTCAAGGATGACATTGCTATTGAGATTTGGTGTAACGATGTCTACGGTTGGGTGGAACGTCCTTGGTCTGTAGCCATTCGATGTCATATTTCATAAAGATAAGTGCTCTCTGTCATGATATCCCTACCTGTGTATGAATGTATTTCCACTATGTAATTTAATTATCATCTACATGTGTATGAATGCATTTCCACTGTGTATATTTAATTATCATTTAACGTAATCTTTAGATTATGCATGCTTACTGGATATTGTTGTGCATGTTGTTAAATATGTTATCTTATTCATCCTTTTGACTAAATAAGGCATATGTAAGAGAAAGAAGTTTGAGGGAAGGCTTGCAGGTAACGTACCCGACCTGTGGGTGGATGGGTATGTTACAGGAGGACTTTGATATTCTTTCTAGACTGTGTTTCAACCAGGGCTTTGAAATCTTTGAGGTGTTGAAAGACCTTAGATTTTTGCCGGAGAAAGTAGATACATGTAAAACATGAGAAATCATCAAAAAAAATGAGAATAAACATCTCTTTTTTAATGGATGGATGCGGAAAAGGACCCATAAGGTCACTATGGATCAGATCTAAAGGCGAAAAATCTCTCTAAGACTTTCCTTTGTCAAATTTCTCTTAAGGGTGTTTTCCGAGAACACATCCCTCACATAATCCCTTGGAGAAATGGATGTCTGGTAGACCAACAACCAATCTTTTTTTGCTAAGTTGTTTCATGTATATGAAATTCAAATGTCCAAACATCTCGTGCCATATCCTACTAATTTCATCAACATCAGTAAGTAGTAAAGCAGAATGAGGTTCAATGAATTTAGAAAATGTATACAATCTAGATTGATGATTTACCTCACCGGTAGAAACCCTGGAGTTGGTTTTCATGTTGTATATGTCCACGACATTTGGTGTGAATATGAATTTTTTTCCAGTGCTGGAATTCGTCATATGATACACAGAGAGAATGTTGATGGAAAATTTGGGAACGTGCAGTCCATTCTCGAAACTTCCATTGTTGAGTTCAATCCTTCCTTTGTTGGTGACTTCAACAGAAGAGTTTTCACCCATCATAATAGGAGGACCTTTGCATGCATACAAATAATAATAGACTTATTTTCAGGCATCCATGTGATGTTATGATCCTAAATATACAATCCAAGCATCGGGTGAGGAGTTGATGGAAATCAAGGCATGGCTAGAATTTCCTTTCTTGGGATTCATATCTTCTACCTTCTTCTTCTTGGCACCCACGGGGATGCAATCTCCAAGGTTTTCTTTCTGAAATATTTGAGACATTATATCTATTTTTTTTTTCATGCATGTGGATTCTGGATGGAATCCTTTGTGACAGTACGTGCATTTATCCCGTTTTCTTCCCCTTCCCCCTTTGGATCTGAAGGCATCGGTGAAGGGTTTTGTGTACCCTTCCTTCTTCGAATGTGCATGAGCTTTATTTTTTTCTTTATCTTTATATTTATGATCTTGGTGGTTTCCATATTGCACAGTAAGTGCATGCACCTTTGGGCCTTTGATTTTTCCCATGTTGATGATACTCAAGAGAAGGCATGTTCTAGGTGGCTTGATCTGAAAATAGAAGGCTGACTTGTTATGCTATGCAATCACCCTCTACTTCACTATAATAAACTTTACAAGACCTTGCTTCATGTGTTAAAATATGCAATATAAACTTATGTGTTAAGTTTTATGCTTCTTCCTTTAAATGTTTATCTGTGAGAAATTGTTCTTTTAAATGGTTAAATATGTGCTTTAAATGAAAACACAGCAACATAACTTGCAGCAAATAAACCATCAAACTCAGAACAACCACAACTTGATAAAGGAGTTCACCCCCCTCCGGGATACATTTCCTTGAGCCTCCATAATGGACTTGGCTCTCTGGGATTAATTAGTCAAAATTTATTTTACAAGATGCTGCTCAACTCCAATAGAAAAATATACCGTACCATTGATATCAGAACACATAAAAACCCCAAAAATGACTAATAGAACTCTAAAAACGGATCATGGCTCATCCGGGCATGACCTCTTCTACATGTGGCCATAAGCTTCCCTGAGCTTCTCTTTGGCAAAAACACCTGTAAAGTCCTCAACAGCCTCTGAAACCTATCCCAATGTGTTCAGAGCATATCAATTAGCCAAAAATGATTATTCAATCACAGAAAACAAACATAGGCTCACCAAACCATGTCCTCAATCAATGAGGGCTTCAAGCTCCCTGGAGC
>ML779931.1:54506-71139 GCA_009831015.1 Picea engelmannii | reverse complement strand
TTAGTGATATGACTTTGATCCTTATATCTCTTAGGGAAATAATTTTAAGATTTGCATTGTAATTCCTTGCTTGAGCATTTGAGTTGTGAATATTTTAAACCATGAATGAGTTATTTAATTAATTTTTTTATTTGTATATATATGCAACGACATATAAATTTTTTATAGTTGGAAACATGTTTAGATATTGAATGGTAATATTTTAATTCACATAGTTTCTTATTTATCCTAAAAATCTATGTTGATATTAGAAGTAATAATATGGTTGATATGCATGTTTAATAATACAACATTTTTGATGATATGTTAACATGATGATTCAAAAATTGAGTTTATGTTAATGTATTTTGTAGATATAAAAGTAAGATATTTAACAAATAATGTGGTTTATAATTAAAAAAATAAATTTCTAACACGATTTTGTGATAATTTGGTTTTTAACTAAAGTCTTTGTTAATTTAAATTCTTTTATCATTTCTTTTGGAAATATTTATAAAATTATTCTCCAATGTTGTGTAAAACCAAAATTAATGAAGTAATTTAAAATTTTATAAAAATCAACTTATCAAATAATGACAAAAATAACGATAGGAAGATTAATTTGCATCCATAAAATTTTAGGGCCAATAGAATGCTTATAATTGGAAATCATAACTTTTTATAATAACAATTTTTAGTGTAGAAGAGTCTATTAAAAAAGAGTAATTAGTACAATGGAAAATATCATTTATTCATATGTAATTTGTTTTTTGAAAATTAATTTAGTTAGAATGAATATATATGAACTATCTATGCAATCGAAAAATGTTTATGGTAATTTTACAATTATAGTTTCAACCATATTGAACTTTGTAATTTATAAAAATATCTTTGCATTTTTATTTAAATTAAGTCTTTATGTTTCATATATATAATTTTGATATAAGTTAACCAATACATAATCTATAATAAAGATAATTTAATAAAAATAAACATCATGATGATAACCATCTAACAAACATAAAAATCATCTAAAATACACATTTAAATTTGCTAACATGATCTAATTAATTATATATACCTCTAGCAAATATAAACGTCATTAATTAGCTAACAAACAAATATAATAATCTAACAGGGAATCATCATTGTGATCACATCTAACAAAACAGAAGCATTGTCTAACAACATCATCACACACATCTAACATAAATCATTTAACATAAACATCTATCAAGTACATTTATCAAACATATCTAACATGACCTAAAAATGTACACATCAACATATAAATTAATTAAGTACATAATCATGATCAATAGGAAAAATGCACATCTAATGAACATTGTTATAAGATACACATCTATCAAACACATTTAACAAACATATATAACATAACCTAACAACATACACATCAACATCAACATGAATAGAAAAAATGCACCATATATATATATATATATATATATATATATATATATATATATATATATATATATATATATATATATATATATATATATATATATATATATATATATATATATATATATATATATATATATAATGAACAAGTCGAATAACTATTATAACATATTTGGTCCATTTGATGGGATAATCTGCATATCTACAATAGTAGTGGATGCTTGGTCTGTAGTAGAAGATGATGGATGGTTAGGAGGAAGTAGTTGGTCAAATATCTCACCAGAAATAAGCGGTGGAGGAATAGGTTCTTCCTGCACATCTAAGTGAGGTGAAAGAGGAGGATGAGGAATAGGTCATGCCTACTCATCTACATTAGTTGAAATAGGAGGAGGAGGAATATGTGGTTCCTAATCATGATCTGGGTGAGGTGAAGGAAGAGGAGGAGGATGTGGAGAGGGATTAGGACTAACCTCATCAATCAATGGCGTAGGACGAACGAGTCGTATTGGAAGGGGATTTGTGCCTATCATCGGGAGCCCTCCTCACTGCTAGTATCCTGGTATCTCCAATAATATGAAACATGAAAGACATCAAATCACGCGGCATCTCCCTCCAAAGTTCCAAGAGCATGGGATTTGCCTTGATGTCTTGCATCAACAAAGGGTGGACTCCCACCTCAATCAAAAGTGCATAGAGTCGGTCACCCAACTCTAACATGAATCATGTATATGGCCTATGGTGCATGTCGTCGAGTATATGCACTGGAGAACCCTGACCCGCCGCAACCTCAAGTATCATCTCTTCATTGTCATATGATGGGGGAGGAGGCACGTCCCCAATGAAAGTGCCAATATCTACAAAACATATAGTATACAATAATAATTACACAGTTTCATTAAACAATTTAATAAAACAAGTTAAAGAATGTGTTATAATTAAGTTTATTCTAATTAAGTAAGACAATAAAATGAAACTAGATTATTTTAAACAAAACACTAATATAACCTCTATCATTTGGTGTCTCATCCAGTGTGAAGAGCATTTTTGGACATCCTCGCCAATCCAAACCTGGTAAGGACATGGGACCATGACAAACATGTAATCCACCTCACTATCTAGTCATGCTAGTGCTTCTGGGGAAATCCTAGCTGGAAACTCTGGCTGGCCCTTCGCACATGAGTCCTCGGCCTAGGAGGTTGACAAAAAAAAGTCATCCTCCTCTCCTAAAACCTCTCAAAAAATAAGAAAAATATCTCTTAGGAAAAACAGAAGTTCTACCTCCCACATATCATAGCACAACATCTGTCTAGCGCTATAAAAAACTATCACAAAGAAATGACAGACCATCTGATACAAAGTGGCCTTTGTACCAACGAATCAACATAATACAAAAGAGGGAAACTAATGCGCTTACCATCACTAGTAAATTGTGTTATGGTCATCAATAACAGTGAGAGGTACCTAACCTCTTATGCACCGAAACAAACGATCTGCAACTACCCACTAGAAACCTGAAAATCAGCTGGGGAAAGTACATCAAACCAAATATATCGATGAGAGTACATGAGCCGAATCTCTACTACAACACCTACTGGGACATATGGGAACTGGGCAAAATCCTCCCCTCTCCTGGATGTCCCAATGATAAAGTAAATATCCTCCTCATTGGGATGGTACCACTGATCCAGACCCACATGAAGATCCAGTCGATGTACATATCATCAATGGATCAGATAAACCAACAACCTAGAGTGCCCTTTCAGGGATGTAGCCTCCTCATAGTACTTAAGGAGGCCTACATTCCTCAAGAGAACATGGGTCGCTACAGTAATAGGGTAAGGGTACAAATCTCTCTCCCTCTCCCTCGCCTCCCATTCCCATACAACATTGTACATGTCTACCCTCTACTCATGTTGTTTCTCTCTCTTCTCATGTCTCTACACGATGAACATATGAAATACATCAGCCTCACTCATAGATAAAATATAAAAAGAAATCTAATAAATGATAAATTTATTTATAAATACGAAAAAACAACTTCCTTCAAAAAATAAGTAAATTTCATAACTAGTGCACCTAAAAAATAGTCAAGCACTGCCTGTGATGTGTACATAACTTGTGAGCACCGCCCACGACGCGTCAGTGAAAACAAACGCACCATACAAAATTTGTTATATTATGTTATATGGTGCGTTGTATAACACTACCGCATCGGTACGGTCAGGTAAACCCATGCCTGGTGCATGATGGTTATCCTACGCACCGCTTAAAATAAAAACAAATTAAAATCCTAACGCACCATAAAAAAAAAATTTAGTTAAGGCGGTATGTATATGTTTCTTATATACCCCGGTGTGTTTAAGTAATGGAGACACACCGCCCCACCAATTTTTTTAAAATTGACGCACTGCCCCACCGGTGCATTATGACTACCCTAGGCATCGCTTAAAATAAAAAAAAAATAAAATCCTAATGCATCGTCAAAACAATTTTTTTTTAATTAGTTAAAGCGGTGCATACACGTTCCTTAAATGCAATGGTTCTTTTCGGTAACGGTGAAGCACCACCCCACTATTTTTTTTTAAATTGTCAAGTACGAAACTTTGCAATTTTTTATCTAATTATTTTGGGTGGTGCATTCAATTCATTCGGCTCACACTGTTAGCAGTGCGCATAGAGAATTTACAAGGTGCACAGCAACAAAATGCCAATTTTTTAAAGTGGTGCATTTTTAAACATGAACACACCGATGTGCATGCTTACTAACACACCATGCAAAATAACATATCTGATTCACATGGTGCATCATGTACCGTAACAGACCGGTGTGTTATATGTACTAAGATGCACCGTCGAATAGCTAAATAATTTTACGCAGTGTGTTGATAAATGGACTCGTTGGTGCATTCCTGTTTACCTACGCACCACCGAGGAATTTAATATTATGTTGTAGTGTGCCCTGTAAATTTACAGGATGCACCGACCGTGATACGAGCCGAACATCTCAAATGTAGAGAACAATTTTATTTTTTTTAAACAGTGAAAAATTAATTCAATTTTAAATTTTAATCGGCCAAAAACTTAAGTTATAAAGAAACAAAGATATTATCTAGACATTTTATCGTCAGGGAGGCATGGTTGGAACATAGTAAAAAAAACCAAATTTTTCGATTGTTTGGAAAAATTTGAAATCCATGCACACAACAACATATGGAAGTAAGGAAAGAAAGGGAAGCACCGACGATAGGGCGCTTCAGAGAGGAAAACGTTGCACCGGTGATTTTGAGCTCTACAACATTGAAAATGGTAAAAATGAATTTTACAGACGGTAAATGTTTTTTATTAAACCCTGTTCCAGTGCACTCGATGACTAAACGCATCGATGCTACAATATTTACGTAGTGCTCTGGATAAAAA
The DNA here is from genome assembly GCA_009831015.1 of Picea engelmannii. NCBI lineage: Eukaryota > Viridiplantae > Streptophyta > Pinopsida > Pinales > Pinaceae > Picea > Picea engelmannii. The sequence continues at coordinate 66,318 of ML779931.1, read as the reverse complement.
AAAAAAAAATAACCCAAACATAGTGCACCCTTTTAGAGAACAGGTGCACATCGTGCGTCTGGTTACTATCGAGCGTACCAACCTATATATTTTTTAAAGAAAATACTACAATGGTGCATAATATTTTAACTTAATGTTGTCATGGTGTGGTCGATAGTCCGACACACAAGTGTGTCCGATGTTACATAGGGCACCGATTAATTAAAAAATAAATAACCCTAACACAGTGCGCCCATGTGCTTTAGTATACTACGAAGCACACTGTCATATATTTTTTGAAATAATCCTACAATGGTGCGTAAATGTTTTTATTTAACCATGTCATGATTTTCTCTATTATTAGCGACATCGGTGCATCCAGTTTCAAAATGTGCACCAGATTTATTTTTTTTAAATAACCCTATTACGGTGTGTCCGTTTACAACACGAGTGTTGACCGGTGCGTTAGTATACCACGAAGCGCAATGGAGTATATTTTTTGAAATAATCCTACGATGGTGCACATTTGTTTGATTTAATCATGTCACATTTCGATTATTGATACAACACCCCAGTGCGTTGGTGTGTTATATACGCAACGGTGCGATGTATTTTAAATATACACACCATTCTACTTTAATAGTTATCAAATTTGCAAGTAATATAGATTAGATTTTTTCTAGAATGAGAATGTTGTAGACTCAAGGATTTGGTGAACTCCCAACTATATTATAAACGGAAAATTATTATAGTTTAGGATTTTGAGAGATGGTTATGATCATTGACAATGACATCAAGGTTATGATCATTGACAACGAGATCAAGGTTATGATCATTGATAGAGAGATCACACAGGTTATGATCATTGATGAGGAGATCATGTAGGTTATGATCATGAACAACAAGATCACGCAGTTTATGATCATTGATGATGAGATCACACAAGTTATGATCATTGACGGTGAGATCATGGAGGTTATGATCATCAACGATCATGCAATATGGTTATGATCATTGGCATCGAGATCACACAAGGTTATAATCATTGATGATCATGATGGTGATATGGGAAGGGTGATCCAAATTGTAGTAGGTACCCATGGATCAAGATTCCCATCGTGGACATCATGGTCATAAGAACTCAAATTGTCATCATAATCACACATAATTTTGAATTAGCAACTAATATAGATTAGAATTTTTCTAGACAACCCGTTAGTTGGGAATTCACCAAATACTTGAGTCTACAACATGCTTCAGATGATTATAGATTAGAATTTTGAGACACTACCCATACTTTATACTCAAGTCTTCACAGTTGAAATGCCTATACTTTAGACTCAAGTATTTACAGCTAAAATGCATAACTTTAAGCTCAAGTATTTACAGTTGAAATGAAGACATCAAATTCACATAAATTCCTAGGAAACAAATCCCTCTCCCTCTCCCTCACCTCCCAATTTCGTACAACAATGTACAGTTCAACCCTTTTCTCTTGTTGTTAATGTTGTTCTCTCGCATGACATCTCTGCATGATTAAGAATATGGCCGGTAATTTTTTTTAATTTAACCCTTTTACGACACACTAAATAACTAGTTGCATTGGTGTGTCATTATTTACATAGCACACCAGAGTATTTTTTTCAAAAACCTTACCACGATGCGCCATTGTTTGGGAGAAACCATCTACACCAGTGAAATTGTTTAAGTAGAACACCATTTTGTATAAAAAATTTAAAAATAACACTACCACAATGCACACTTTTTTAGAGAAATTGTGTGACCCAGTGCGTCATTATTTTTGTAGCGCACCGGAGTATTTTTTTTTGTTTGAAATGACCCTACTACAATGTGTTAGTTTGCGGGAACTGGTGCATTAGTTGTATAAAATGCACCAGTGCATTATATATTTATAAACACATCATACAAAATCATCCACTAAAACCTCTGCTAGTATCCTTTACTATAAGCATATTTCTGGGCTATTTTAATAGGGGCGTCTACAAAAGCCTTCGCTAGAGGGTATTTTCCTTGTAATAAGCTATCTTCCTCTTGACCTACCCAACCCAAGGAATGTAACCCTTCACTACTATCATTCCATCGAGTGTCTCATTCATTTATCAGGGCCTCTTTGGTGAAAGCAACCAAGAATATTGCTAATAGGAACTCAAGGGAACTCACTTCTAGGAAAACTAAGAGGAAACATAGAAAATATTTTTTTGTTGCAGTGAAACTCCCAGAGGAGTTCACTCTTCAGTACTGACAACTTGGTTCTTTTTCAATCTTAAAAACTTGCTTCTTCAATCCTCTGCTCCAAAAAAACTCTATAATTCTCCCTCTATTGTTGCTCCAAATCTAGCACTCTTCCTCCTTTGCTTTCTCTCATACAAAAACATAACTTTCTAAAAATGCTCCCCCTGCCCACACTCATTTACTCTCTTTTTCTTATTTTCTTGACTTACACTCATCCCCAATATGATATTACTTTATCTCATCTCTACAATAACTATGGTATGTGACTTTCTACACCCACCCTCTTACAAATATTCAATGATTGGGTTCTTCCACACTCAAGGGAAATCAAAAGTTTCACTCAAAGCATTAAAATAAGGAAAAACGATTTGGGAATTAAACTAATGCATAAAACCCCCTTTTTATATGCCTCCTCTCTTGTGGATTACTCAGCCCCAAATCTCTATCCATGTCCCCTAGTAGCTGGCATCACATTTTATTGACTAAAATTTAGAAATACAATTTGCATATACATGACTTTTCCACAGCCATACATTATATATACATTATTCATTAATTAAACTAGTTATTTTAGAGGGGGCATTGCATTCCCCCTCCTCTACAATTTTTCTCTATCCTCGATGTAGAGAACTATGCCAAAATAAATATATAGATTTACATTATAATATTCTGAAGAAAAAAAAAACAAGAAATTATGCAATTTTTATAACACCAACAACAGTCCCAACCAAAATATCTTATTCCTCTCAACCTGACCCAAGGAATGTACCCCTTCACTATTCTCATTCCATTGGGTTGTACCATTATTTTATTAGGTCTCCTAGTGAAGGTTGGCTAGGAAAATATGATATGTGGTTCTGGAACTCTAGCTACCCAAAATGGAGTCTTGCATTCTTATATTTTTTTTTCTTCAAAATTGAAAACAAATGTACAAGTATTCTTCCCACACAGCTTCTTCATCCTCCCATGTTGCATATTTAGGACCACAAAAATTCCATTGAACCTTTACCAAGACTATAGATTTTTTCCTAAGCTCTTTGACTTTCCAGCCCATGTTGCACACTAGATCCACTCGAAAGTCTCTTTCATGTTCCACCTGTATCACAAACCAATCAATTATGTGGTTAGGATCAGGCACATATTTCTTTAATAAGCATACATGAAATACATTATGCACTCTATTGGATGCAGAGAATTCTAGCACATATACAATTGGCCCTATCTTCTCTACAATTTCAAAAGGCCCACAATATATTGCTTCCAACTTTGGGAAGAAACCCAATCTTAACGGACTTATCTTTTCTTTCACTTTTAAAAATACATGTTCACCAACTTTAAAATCTTTGAAAACTTTGTTCTTTTATGCACAAATTTTCTACCTGTCCTAGGAATCCTTTAAATTTTTCCTGATCTTCAACGTCTTCTCTTCCATTTCCTTTAACAAATATGGCCCAATGACAACTATGTCTACTGGGAACTTATTGGTTTGTTACACTTCCTTATATAAAATTCTTTAAATGGGCTCATTTTTAATGATTCCTTGTACCCATTATTGTAATCAAATTCAACTAAGTGGATATAGTATTCCCACTTGGATGGTTGGTCCATCACATACATTATGAGCATGTCCTTAATTATCAAGTTGGTCCTCTTTGTTTTCCCATCAGACTCTGGATGATACATTGTACTAAGGTTTAAATTTGTCCCAAAGACTTTGAACAAACCTTTCCAAAAATTAGATGTAAACTTGGGATATTCATCTGAAACTATTTCCTTGGGCACTCCATGTAACCTAGAAACTTATTTTATGTACATCTCTGCAATATTTGTTTCCTTGTGTGTATTTTTCACTAGGATAAAATGTGCAACCTTAGTCAATTTCTCCACCACCACCACCATAATAAAATCCACTTTAACAACTTCCCACTTACATTCTGGAAAGGGGAATGGTTGCAACATCCTAGCTGGATGTCTATTCTCATCCTTTACCCTCTATCATTCTAGTCATCTAGCTATGTAATCAACCACTTATTTCTTCATTCCGGGCCAAAATTATTGGCTCCTCGCAACTGCAATTAACTTCTTATATCCTGAGTGTTCAGCACAAGGTACATTATGAATTTTCATCATCACTGTATTTTTCATCTCACTAGAGTTTGGAACATGTACCTTGCATTGATATACGAGAACTCCATCTTTCCTTAACTTAATATCTTTAAATTTTTGTTGCAATTCTCCTTACTGTAATGTTCCCCTTATTTGCAAGTAGCACTAATTTTATTTTAGTGCCTTTAAAATTTTATCTTTTATATTATTTATGTAGATGTTGATGGCTGAAATATGCATCTTATACACCCTTTTTTTGAGTGCATCAGCCACTTGATTCTCTTTGCCTTTGTTGTGTGTAATTTGGAAGCCATATTCACTAATAAATTCGATCCATCAAGTTTGTCTGACATTTAATGTTGGTTTTTCAAACAAATGTTTCAAACCATAGTGGTTTGTCCTTAGCTCAAATATTTGACCCATGAGGTAATGTTTCCACATCTTTAGTGCATACACAATGGATGATAATTCAAAATCATGCATAGCATAATTCCTCTCATGCTCTTTCAATTTTTGGGACTCATAGAATACCACATGATCCCTTTGTGTGAGGACTCCACCAAGCCCTTCCTTGCATGCATCAATGCACACAATACAACCTTCATATAGATCTACAATCTTCAATAGTATTTCACTAGTCAATATGTCTTTTATCTATTGAAATATATCCTCACATTTAGGAGTCCATGCAAATTTCACTCCCTTCTAAAAAGAAAGTGATGGGGCTTGAAATATTTGAAAACCCCTTTATGAATATTTGGTAATAATCTGCAAGACCCATGAAATATCTTACCCCTGTCACATTTCTTGGTGTTGGCCATCCTCTAATGGAATTTGTCTTCTCAGGATCAACTATTATCCCATCTATTAAAATAATATGATCCAAGCATTGAATGTTCCTTTGATAGAAGACACACTTACTTAGCTTGGCATACAACTTATTCTCTCTTAAAACTTTCATCGCCATGCTTAAAAGTTTTTCATGTTCATATTTTTTCTTTGAGTATATGAGTATATCATCCAGGAACACAAATACCAACTTGTCCAAGTATTACCTAAACTCTCCATTCATCAAACATATGAAAACAATCGGGGCATTTGATAGTCCAAAAAGCACTATCACAATTCATAATTCCGATATCTTTTCATAGATGTTGTCTTGCTATTATCTTCTTCTTTTGTCCTTACTTGGTGATAACCTGATCTTAGGTCAATATTTAAAAATGGTCTTTCACCTTTCAGCTGATCAATCAAATCATCAATCCTTGGTAATGGATATTTTTTCTTTATGGTTGTCTTATTTAGTTGTCTTAACTCAATACACATCCTTAAGGTTCCATCTTTCTTTTTCACAAAAAGGACTACGGACACTTGGGTGTATATACCCCTTCTTTAACAATTATTGAAACTCCATCTGCAAATTTTTCAATTATGGTGTGCTCATTTTGTATGGTGTCTTGGACACTGGGGCAACTCCTGGAACCAAATCAATAGAGAAATGAATGTCTATTTTTGGTGGAAGTCCTAGGATTTCCCATTAAACATATTCAAAATCCCTCAAGAATGGATTGTCTTCAATACTTTCCATTTCATCTCTGGTTTCCTCTTCCATATGGGCTGGAAGAATTTTACATCATTTCCTAAAACTCTTTTTTGGTTGCATGGATGAAATATCTCTAACAAATATAGCTCTTGGAATTCCTTGAACATTTCCTTGTTTCCCTTCCTCATCAATACAAGTGATTGTCCTTTTAGAGGAGTCTAGGACAACATAGTATTTTTCCAGCCAATCCATGCCAATTAGACAATCGTATGAACCTAATGTTATGATGCTCATATCTACCTTTGTGTTGAGTCTAATCATGTCTATTATAAAATATATAAACAACTCATTGATTTTTGTCTTAGCCCTTGTGGATAACTAAACTAACCAATATTTCTTTTGATTAATCCTTTGTAAGTGAAATATTTCAATAATGCTAGATTTTAAGTAACTATTTCTAGCTCTAGAATCAATTAAAATTTCCATGGGTAGGTTATCAATCTTACCTTCCACTTCAATAATGGGGGACCGATAATATTCTTTCTTGTTGTCCAAGGCTGCATAAATCCTTGTCATATATCCTCCCATGTCTTCCATTGTTTCAACCTCCTAAATATTTTGGACAATACTTATTATTTCACCTTTGTGAGGGTAGTCCCTATACAAGTGATATTCCTCACATCCCCAACACTTCATGGGATACTATACTATCCTTTTCCCAAAAGAATCTTCCATCCTGGGCTCATTTTGGGATTATTGTCCCTGCTAATTTACTTGTGAGTTGTTCTTGAAAAAGGGTGGCTTAAAACCCTTATTATTTTTCTCATTCTTACCCTTATTCTTTTCATTCCAATCCTTTTAGAATACTTTCCTCCCTCTGCTCATCTCATAAAGAAGCTTTTCTCTTCTTATCACCTCCTCCAAATTCTTTGGGTTATCATATTGTATAGTGTCACTGTAGAAGGAGGGTAACACACTCAAAAAAAATTGTATGTTGACCTTCTCATCCTTTATGAAGCCAACATACTTCAACAGCTCAAATAAGCTCTTCTCATATTCAGCCATTGTCATGCTTCCCATTTTGAATTCAAAGAACTCTTTCATCTTTCTTTCATAGTAATGCTTTGAAAATATTTATCCTAGAAATATCATTTGAACTACCTCCATGAGACTTTCTTCTCATCAAGGTGTTTGGCTTGCTTAATTTGATCCCACCACATAGTTTCCTTTTCTTGCAAGTGGTAGGTTGCAATTCCAATTTCTACCCTGGAAGGGTAATCATGTAGCTGGAAATATTTCCTCATTTCCAATAGCCAAGCCTCGACACCTTCTCCCTTTTGATGTTATTCATTAAAAAATGGTGGATTCATTTTCATGAGTTCAGCCTACAAGATATTTGACTTGGGTCTTATTCTCTACCTCCTAACAGAAGACACACTTGGGATTCTCCTTGGCCCTGAGATTGCACGATCTCTCCTAGTGGATTTCTCTAGAAAATGATGGCACCTGCTCATACTTCTTGAATTCCTCTCATTCCCATGATCATCCCTTCTACCATGCGATTTGGATGATCCCACTTGTATAGCACTAGTTTCTTTCTTTGTGTCAGAGTCTTTAGTGGCTTTCCTCTGATTCATATTTAGACTCCGAAATACCTCTTCCTATGATTTCACCATCCTTTCATTATCCACCCTATATCTCTACACTTCCCTCCGTAGGCTTCTCATAGTTTCAACCATCTCTACAAAATCATTTCTACTCCTACGCCCATTGGATTCAGTCTCTACATTTCCCATGCTAGCATGTAGACCTCTAGTCTCCTCCTCATGATTGTAAAACCATTGGTAATCCTCCATATCTCGATTTATCATATAGGAACTAAATCCACCCTCCTGTATCTCTAACTTTGCAAGAAAATGTGCTTGCAATAAAATTCTTGTTAGACAAAAAATAAATAAATATTCATTTCTCTAGACAAAGAATGTATAATTTTCTACTCTTAAGTCCACCAATCTTCTTATTTAGAGTAGATTGCAAATTCTACTGCTCAAATCAATTTTTTGGATGCACAGGATGATTCTATTCTTCATACATATCCATTGACTACTCATTTTCTCAAATATGAGATCTAAGAAGAAAGTTATGGTCTACAGAAGTTGATATTGTTTTCTTTTTTTACCCCTTATTTTTATAGGTGTTCTCTCTTCCATCCTATACAATTTTCAAGTACCCAGATTTAAAATATGGTTCCATGGTTGTATTTTTTTATCCATGGTATTTCCTCAGACTACTCCTACATCCCAAACTGACTTTGGAGCAACAAGTTACGCCCCCCGGAAGTAAGTTGGATCTAAAAATATACCATGTATTGTTTCAGCTGTAACTTCCTCATACTAGCTCTATTTTGTTCTCAGAATATCTCGTTATACATATCTCATTGATCTCTTTCATTTAAGTAGAAAAGTATTTGTGTATTAACAATACATATACTTCTCTGGATTTCAAACCCCTAAAATGTTTTTTAGGCCCTATAAATTCCTTTGCAAGTTGATAACCTTCATAAACTACAATTTTTTCACAAAAAATGATTGATTTAATGTTGTAATAGTCTTTGAAATCGAAATACACCTGTCAATAGCATTTTTCCTTCAGTTTCAACCTTCTCTTCTTCCTTTTAGAATCTCGTGCATGTGCAAGTTTTGTATCATGCACCAATATTCAACACATGCAAGTTTTGCACTGCTTAGCATGAATATTTAGTGCATATACCTTGCACCATAAGTTCTGCATCACATGGCACCAACATTTAGCACACATACCGCACACCAATATTTCACATTCACCGCAAGTGTTGCACTGTGCAATGCTAATATTTGGCGCACATATCACCCACCAATGTTACACGAGCACCATATGTTCTACACCACACATCACCAATATTTAGATCATATTCGCACACCAATATTATGTGCACACCACAATATATGCCTCACGAAGCACCAATATTTAGTGCATATATCGCGCACCAATATTCCCCATGCACCAAAAGTTCCGCACCACACAATGCCAACATTTAGTGCATATATCGTGCACCAATATTCCACATGCACCACAAGTTTCACATTGCATGTTGTTGATAATTATCACACATACTACACACCAATATTCCGTGCACACCACAAATTTTTCATCCTGCAGTACCAATATTTTGTGCACGAAATTATTTTCTTCACTTAGTTGATTTTCCATATTTCTAGCTCGTGACCATTGTGAAAATTCTTGACTCGCCTATCAAAGACAAATTCACTCATTTGTAATTCAAAATGACCCCTCCATAAAAATCATTTTGAGTGCAATTTTGACTTGAATTTGCTCATAAATTTGGGGATTTTGCTCGGGTTTTACCGTTTTTCCACCAATTCAACACAAATGAAAACTTTGCAACAGAAAAAATCGACCAATTTCACACTAGTCTTGGACCATACAAGCTCGGTGTTGAACCTAAGCTTCGATACCAATAAGTAACATACCCCAACCCAATTGAGGCCCATTACTTGTGGAATTTCACATAAAATAATTTTTTTATGCTAATTAATCGACCCATTACTTGTGGAATTTCACATAAATAATTTTTTTTTGCTAATTAATCCTGCAGCTTAATAGCTACAGGAATATCACACAGATTTGACCATTCTTCTATCATTAATTTAAATGCATCTACAACATGTTGAAGTAGACATAAATGCATCTAATTTAATTCATACAATAACATATAAACCATCCTCGTATACAGAATTAATACATAGTGGAATAAACTATAAATGTAACACAGAACAAGATAAACACTTATCTTTTGAGAACAATTGTGCAACTAGATGCTTGGGACAAACATTCCACCCAACTATAGACCTGTTGTTCTAGATATCAACAACAAGTCACCCCCGAGGTAGGGATAGGAATCCAAAAAAGAGAGTGTCTCTCACTATCCATTCATAGCTCAACAAAACCCACAACCCACTGGAATTCTCCTACATCTATCCCAAATTTCTATAGCTATATTCCTCTCGACCTTCCTAACCCAAGGAATATACTCATTCACTTCTCTTAGTCCATCAGGTGTCCAATTAATTTATCAGGCCCTCTCTGGCATATATAACCAATAATATCAATGGTATGAACTCAAGATAATGTTGGAACATCAAGAATTGATGGCTCATCACACATCTATTGGGTTCATTCAATAGAGAGGTCGAACCTCATATAGATATAGTCGATCAAATGATCGAGCAACACATCATACCAATTGGTCGGGTAGTCGATGTTCCTGTCAGTTGAACAGTCGGCTAGCAATTGAAGATAGTTGGGGAGTGGATCAACCAACCCAATAATCGACTATGACTTGGATGGATAGTCAGTCATATTGAGTCATATTGAGCCGACATGACAAAGCATATTTTATGGAGTCAACTCTAACCACCGATGGTTATATGTGGACAAGATCTTCTGGATTCTATGGGATTCGATTATATCGTCAGACTATTAAAGAGGACCCTTTGGGTCATTATCAAGATGACAATGATTGTGAAGTGATATTGCACAATAGATCATGAAAAGCAATATGTGCAATATGCACTATGATGCTTTAATCACAGTACGTTGTGCTTAAGTGTTGTAATGGTGTTTTAGACACCACCTCTGTTCTTCGAAACTATTTTCCCTCTTCGATTGTCTATAATATTTTGTTCTTTGTTTCAGATAATGTTCCATTTTATTCCCCAACATGGTATCAAAGTTGATGGTTTAAACCTAGATTTGTTATCTGTAAACCTTGTTGAGTCAGAAATGTTGCATGATCGACTCTGGACTGGGATTTTTCGATTGGAAATTATTGAAACAAATCAGTCTATCTATCGAAGATGGCTTTGAAGATTGATCCTATTGTTATGAATGGATCAAATTATGCAGTATGGGAGCTAGATATGGAAACCTTGTTCATGAGTAAGGGACTCTGGTAGTATACCAAGGTAGCAATTCTAGATCCAACAGATACTTTGGAAAAAAATGTTGTTGATGGGAAGAAAGATGATGTTGTAGGGGTCATCATGACATACATATTGCAAGAAATCCAATTTTATCTCAACAGACTTGGTTGTCCTCATTTGGTCTGGAAGAAGATGAAGACTTTGTTCGACCAAGTCGATGAGAGCCACGTCATGCAGTTAGAGAAAGAGTTGATCTCTCTTCATCCTCATTCCTTTGGGAGAATGGGGGACTATTTGGTGCATGTAAAGGAAATCCAATTGAAATTGAGTGAATGTGGAGAGAAATTGTTGACAGGTCCAAGACCACCCTTTGTCAACAGCAGGGGTTACCCCTAGTAAGAAGTACCAATTAGACTTCTCACCATTCGGAATAGGGAACCCATCCGGATTCTGGACCGATAACCATTGTTGGTTTTGGTTTTATTGGTTGCGGCCTGGTCCACTGATGAGGATGAATGATGGATGGTTATGCAAACAAAATATGTAGATGAATAATATGTAAATGCATGAAGTAAATCTAATCTACTTTAAACCTATCCTAGCCAAACCAAGAGCAAAGTATCGTAACAGAATGAGTTATAAAGAAACTAAACTATGCATAAACCCCAATCAAATCGTTGTCATGAAGGTGCACAGTTAGAAACACATGCATACAAGTCTATAACCAGAAAAGTCTAATTCATATTTCTGCATACATTCACAACTTATTTTCTCAGGACATGTAATATAAGAAAGAGTAACAAAACTGCAAGAGTAGCATAGATTGCATCAGACTAGTCTATAAACAAGCATGTCCTTACATCCCATGTGAACAACATACATTTCGCTTGAAATAGTTTGTAGCAAAAAAACAACACACACAAGTTCTTCTCTCTTTCAAAAGTTGGCC
>ML779931.1:10574-54406 GCA_009831015.1 Picea engelmannii | reverse complement strand
AAAATATTTTTTTGTTGCAGTGAAACTCCCAGAGGAGTTCACTCTTCAGTACTGACAACTTGGTTCTTTTTCAATCTTAAAAACTTGCTTCTTCAATCCTCTGCTCCAAAAAAACTCTATAATTCTCCCTCTATTGTTGCTCCAAATCTAGCACTCTTCCTCCTTTGCTTTCTCTCATACAAAAACATAACTTTCTAAAAATGCTCCCCCTGCCCACACTCATTTACTCTCTTTTTCTTATTTTCTTGACTTACACTCATCCCCAATATGATATTACTTTATCTCATCTCTACAATAACTATGGTATGTGACTTTCTACACCCACCCTCTTACAAATATTCAATGATTGGGTTCTTCCACACTCAAGGGAAATCAAAAGTTTCACTCAAAGCATTAAAATAAGGAAAAACGATTTGGGAATTAAACTAATGCATAAAACCCCCTTTTTATATGCCTCCTCTCTTGTGGATTACTCAGCCCCAAATCTCTATCCATGTCCCCTAGTAGCTGGCATCACATTTTATTGACTAAAATTTAGAAATACAATTTGCATATACATGACTTTTCCACAGCCATACATTATATATACATTATTCATTAATTAAACTAGTTATTTTAGAGGGGGCATTGCATTCCCCCTCCTCTACAATTTTTCTCTATCCTCGATGTAGAGAACTATGCCAAAATAAATATATAGATTTACATTATAATATTCTGAAGAAAAAAAAAACAAGAAATTATGCAATTTTTATAACACCAACAACAGTCCCAACCAAAATATCTTATTCCTCTCAACCTGACCCAAGGAATGTACCCCTTCACTATTCTCATTCCATTGGGTTGTACCATTATTTTATTAGGTCTCCTAGTGAAGGTTGGCTAGGAAAATATGATATGTGGTTCTGGAACTCTAGCTACCCAAAATGGAGTCTTGCATTCTTATATTTTTTTTTCTTCAAAATTGAAAACAAATGTACAAGTATTCTTCCCACACAGCTTCTTCATCCTCCCATGTTGCATATTTAGGACCACAAAAATTCCATTGAACCTTTACCAAGACTATAGATTTTTTCCTAAGCTCTTTGACTTTCCAGCCCATGTTGCACACTAGATCCACTCGAAAGTCTCTTTCATGTTCCACCTGTATCACAAACCAATCAATTATGTGGTTAGGATCAGGCACATATTTCTTTAATAAGCATACATGAAATACATTATGCACTCTATTGGATGCAGAGAATTCTAGCACATATACAATTGGCCCTATCTTCTCTACAATTTCAAAAGGCCCACAATATATTGCTTCCAACTTTGGGAAGAAACCCAATCTTAACGGACTTATCTTTTCTTTCACTTTTAAAAATACATGTTCACCAACTTTAAAATCTTTGAAAACTTTGTTCTTTTATGCACAAATTTTCTACCTGTCCTAGGAATCCTTTAAATTTTTCCTGATCTTCAACGTCTTCTCTTCCATTTCCTTTAACAAATATGGCCCAATGACAACTATGTCTACTGGGAACTTATTGGTTTGTTACACTTCCTTATATAAAATTCTTTAAATGGGCTCATTTTTAATGATTCCTTGTACCCATTATTGTAATCAAATTCAACTAAGTGGATATAGTATTCCCACTTGGATGGTTGGTCCATCACATACATTATGAGCATGTCCTTAATTATCAAGTTGGTCCTCTTTGTTTTCCCATCAGACTCTGGATGATACATTGTACTAAGGTTTAAATTTGTCCCAAAGACTTTGAACAAACCTTTCCAAAAATTAGATGTAAACTTGGGATATTCATCTGAAACTATTTCCTTGGGCACTCCATGTAACCTAGAAACTTATTTTATGTACATCTCTGCAATATTTGTTTCCTTGTGTGTATTTTTCACTAGGATAAAATGTGCAACCTTAGTCAATTTCTCCACCACCACCACCATAATAAAATCCACTTTAACAACTTCCCACTTACATTCTGGAAAGGGGAATGGTTGCAACATCCTAGCTGGATGTCTATTCTCATCCTTTACCCTCTATCATTCTAGTCATCTAGCTATGTAATCAACCACTTATTTCTTCATTCCGGGCCAAAATTATTGGCTCCTCGCAACTGCAATTAACTTCTTATATCCTGAGTGTTCAGCACAAGGTACATTATGAATTTTCATCATCACTGTATTTTTCATCTCACTAGAGTTTGGAACATGTACCTTGCATTGATATACGAGAACTCCATCTTTCCTTAACTTAATATCTTTAAATTTTTGTTGCAATTCTCCTTACTGTAATGTTCCCCTTATTTGCAAGTAGCACTAATTTTATTTTAGTGCCTTTAAAATTTTATCTTTTATATTATTTATGTAGATGTTGATGGCTGAAATATGCATCTTATACACCCTTTTTTTGAGTGCATCAGCCACTTGATTCTCTTTGCCTTTGTTGTGTGTAATTTGGAAGCCATATTCACTAATAAATTCGATCCATCAAGTTTGTCTGACATTTAATGTTGGTTTTTCAAACAAATGTTTCAAACCATAGTGGTTTGTCCTTAGCTCAAATATTTGACCCATGAGGTAATGTTTCCACATCTTTAGTGCATACACAATGGATGATAATTCAAAATCATGCATAGCATAATTCCTCTCATGCTCTTTCAATTTTTGGGACTCATAGAATACCACATGATCCCTTTGTGTGAGGACTCCACCAAGCCCTTCCTTGCATGCATCAATGCACACAATACAACCTTCATATAGATCTACAATCTTCAATAGTATTTCACTAGTCAATATGTCTTTTATCTATTGAAATATATCCTCACATTTAGGAGTCCATGCAAATTTCACTCCCTTCTAAAAAGAAAGTGATGGGGCTTGAAATATTTGAAAACCCCTTTATGAATATTTGGTAATAATCTGCAAGACCCATGAAATATCTTACCCCTGTCACATTTCTTGGTGTTGGCCATCCTCTAATGGAATTTGTCTTCTCAGGATCAACTATTATCCCATCTATTAAAATAATATGATCCAAGCATTGAATGTTCCTTTGATAGAAGACACACTTACTTAGCTTGGCATACAACTTATTCTCTCTTAAAACTTTCATCGCCATGCTTAAAAGTTTTTCATGTTCATATTTTTTCTTTGAGTATATGAGTATATCATCCAGGAACACAAATACCAACTTGTCCAAGTATTACCTAAACTCTCCATTCATCAAACATATGAAAACAATCGGGGCATTTGATAGTCCAAAAAGCACTATCACAATTCATAATTCCGATATCTTTTCATAGATGTTGTCTTGCTATTATCTTCTTCTTTTGTCCTTACTTGGTGATAACCTGATCTTAGGTCAATATTTAAAAATGGTCTTTCACCTTTCAGCTGATCAATCAAATCATCAATCCTTGGTAATGGATATTTTTTCTTTATGGTTGTCTTATTTAGTTGTCTTAACTCAATACACATCCTTAAGGTTCCATCTTTCTTTTTCACAAAAAGGACTACGGACACTTGGGTGTATATACCCCTTCTTTAACAATTATTGAAACTCCATCTGCAAATTTTTCAATTATGGTGTGCTCATTTTGTATGGTGTCTTGGACACTGGGGCAACTCCTGGAACCAAATCAATAGAGAAATGAATGTCTATTTTTGGTGGAAGTCCTAGGATTTCCCATTAAACATATTCAAAATCCCTCAAGAATGGATTGTCTTCAATACTTTCCATTTCATCTCTGGTTTCCTCTTCCATATGGGCTGGAAGAATTTTACATCATTTCCTAAAACTCTTTTTTGGTTGCATGGATGAAATATCTCTAACAAATATAGCTCTTGGAATTCCTTGAACATTTCCTTGTTTCCCTTCCTCATCAATACAAGTGATTGTCCTTTTAGAGGAGTCTAGGACAACATAGTATTTTTCCAGCCAATCCATGCCAATTAGACAATCGTATGAACCTAATGTTATGATGCTCATATCTACCTTTGTGTTGAGTCTAATCATGTCTATTATAAAATATATAAACAACTCATTGATTTTTGTCTTAGCCCTTGTGGATAACTAAACTAACCAATATTTCTTTTGATTAATCCTTTGTAAGTGAAATATTTCAATAATGCTAGATTTTAAGTAACTATTTCTAGCTCTAGAATCAATTAAAATTTCCATGGGTAGGTTATCAATCTTACCTTCCACTTCAATAATGGGGGACCGATAATATTCTTTCTTGTTGTCCAAGGCTGCATAAATCCTTGTCATATATCCTCCCATGTCTTCCATTGTTTCAACCTCCTAAATATTTTGGACAATACTTATTATTTCACCTTTGTGAGGGTAGTCCCTATACAAGTGATATTCCTCACATCCCCAACACTTCATGGGATACTATACTATCCTTTTCCCAAAAGAATCTTCCATCCTGGGCTCATTTTGGGATTATTGTCCCTGCTAATTTACTTGTGAGTTGTTCTTGAAAAAGGGTGGCTTAAAACCCTTATTATTTTTCTCATTCTTACCCTTATTCTTTTCATTCCAATCCTTTTAGAATACTTTCCTCCCTCTGCTCATCTCATAAAGAAGCTTTTCTCTTCTTATCACCTCCTCCAAATTCTTTGGGTTATCATATTGTATAGTGTCACTGTAGAAGGAGGGTAACACACTCAAAAAAAATTGTATGTTGACCTTCTCATCCTTTATGAAGCCAACATACTTCAACAGCTCAAATAAGCTCTTCTCATATTCAGCCATTGTCATGCTTCCCATTTTGAATTCAAAGAACTCTTTCATCTTTCTTTCATAGTAATGCTTTGAAAATATTTATCCTAGAAATATCATTTGAACTACCTCCATGAGACTTTCTTCTCATCAAGGTGTTTGGCTTGCTTAATTTGATCCCACCACATAGTTTCCTTTTCTTGCAAGTGGTAGGTTGCAATTCCAATTTCTACCCTGGAAGGGTAATCATGTAGCTGGAAATATTTCCTCATTTCCAATAGCCAAGCCTCGACACCTTCTCCCTTTTGATGTTATTCATTAAAAAATGGTGGATTCATTTTCATGAGTTCAGCCTACAAGATATTTGACTTGGGTCTTATTCTCTACCTCCTAACAGAAGACACACTTGGGATTCTCCTTGGCCCTGAGATTGCACGATCTCTCCTAGTGGATTTCTCTAGAAAATGATGGCACCTGCTCATACTTCTTGAATTCCTCTCATTCC
Source organism: Picea engelmannii (assembly GCA_009831015.1). NCBI lineage: Eukaryota > Viridiplantae > Streptophyta > Pinopsida > Pinales > Pinaceae > Picea > Picea engelmannii. Next base: position 49,175 of record ML779931.1, on the reverse strand, counting down.
CATGATCATCCCTTCTACCATGCGATTTGGATGATCCCACTTGTATAGCACTAGTTTCTTTCTTTGTGTCAGAGTCTTTAGTGGCTTTCCTCTGATTCATATTTAGACTCCGAAATACCTCTTCCTATGATTTCACCATCCTTTCATTATCCACCCTATATCTCTACACTTCCCTCCGTAGGCTTCTCATAGTTTCAACCATCTCTACAAAATCATTTCTACTCCTACGCCCATTGGATTCAGTCTCTACATTTCCCATGCTAGCATGTAGACCTCTAGTCTCCTCCTCATGATTGTAAAACCATTGGTAATCCTCCATATCTCGATTTATCATATAGGAACTAAATCCACCCTCCTGTATCTCTAACTTTGCAAGAAAATGTGCTTGCAATAAAATTCTTGTTAGACAAAAAATAAATAAATATTCATTTCTCTAGACAAAGAATGTATAATTTTCTACTCTTAAGTCCACCAATCTTCTTATTTAGAGTAGATTGCAAATTCTACTGCTCAAATCAATTTTTTGGATGCACAGGATGATTCTATTCTTCATACATATCCATTGACTACTCATTTTCTCAAATATGAGATCTAAGAAGAAAGTTATGGTCTACAGAAGTTGATATTGTTTTCTTTTTTTACCCCTTATTTTTATAGGTGTTCTCTCTTCCATCCTATACAATTTTCAAGTACCCAGATTTAAAATATGGTTCCATGGTTGTATTTTTTTATCCATGGTATTTCCTCAGACTACTCCTACATCCCAAACTGACTTTGGAGCAACAAGTTACGCCCCCCGGAAGTAAGTTGGATCTAAAAATATACCATGTATTGTTTCAGCTGTAACTTCCTCATACTAGCTCTATTTTGTTCTCAGAATATCTCGTTATACATATCTCATTGATCTCTTTCATTTAAGTAGAAAAGTATTTGTGTATTAACAATACATATACTTCTCTGGATTTCAAACCCCTAAAATGTTTTTTAGGCCCTATAAATTCCTTTGCAAGTTGATAACCTTCATAAACTACAATTTTTTCACAAAAAATGATTGATTTAATGTTGTAATAGTCTTTGAAATCGAAATACACCTGTCAATAGCATTTTTCCTTCAGTTTCAACCTTCTCTTCTTCCTTTTAGAATCTCGTGCATGTGCAAGTTTTGTATCATGCACCAATATTCAACACATGCAAGTTTTGCACTGCTTAGCATGAATATTTAGTGCATATACCTTGCACCATAAGTTCTGCATCACATGGCACCAACATTTAGCACACATACCGCACACCAATATTTCACATTCACCGCAAGTGTTGCACTGTGCAATGCTAATATTTGGCGCACATATCACCCACCAATGTTACACGAGCACCATATGTTCTACACCACACATCACCAATATTTAGATCATATTCGCACACCAATATTATGTGCACACCACAATATATGCCTCACGAAGCACCAATATTTAGTGCATATATCGCGCACCAATATTCCCCATGCACCAAAAGTTCCGCACCACACAATGCCAACATTTAGTGCATATATCGTGCACCAATATTCCACATGCACCACAAGTTTCACATTGCATGTTGTTGATAATTATCACACATACTACACACCAATATTCCGTGCACACCACAAATTTTTCATCCTGCAGTACCAATATTTTGTGCACGAAATTATTTTCTTCACTTAGTTGATTTTCCATATTTCTAGCTCGTGACCATTGTGAAAATTCTTGACTCGCCTATCAAAGACAAATTCACTCATTTGTAATTCAAAATGACCCCTCCATAAAAATCATTTTGAGTGCAATTTTGACTTGAATTTGCTCATAAATTTGGGGATTTTGCTCGGGTTTTACCGTTTTTCCACCAATTCAACACAAATGAAAACTTTGCAACAGAAAAAATCGACCAATTTCACACTAGTCTTGGACCATACAAGCTCGGTGTTGAACCTAAGCTTCGATACCAATAAGTAACATACCCCAACCCAATTGAGGCCCATTACTTGTGGAATTTCACATAAAATAATTTTTTTATGCTAATTAATCGACCCATTACTTGTGGAATTTCACATAAATAATTTTTTTTTGCTAATTAATCCTGCAGCTTAATAGCTACAGGAATATCACACAGATTTGACCATTCTTCTATCATTAATTTAAATGCATCTACAACATGTTGAAGTAGACATAAATGCATCTAATTTAATTCATACAATAACATATAAACCATCCTCGTATACAGAATTAATACATAGTGGAATAAACTATAAATGTAACACAGAACAAGATAAACACTTATCTTTTGAGAACAATTGTGCAACTAGATGCTTGGGACAAACATTCCACCCAACTATAGACCTGTTGTTCTAGATATCAACAACAAGTCACCCCCGAGGTAGGGATAGGAATCCAAAAAAGAGAGTGTCTCTCACTATCCATTCATAGCTCAACAAAACCCACAACCCACTGGAATTCTCCTACATCTATCCCAAATTTCTATAGCTATATTCCTCTCGACCTTCCTAACCCAAGGAATATACTCATTCACTTCTCTTAGTCCATCAGGTGTCCAATTAATTTATCAGGCCCTCTCTGGCATATATAACCAATAATATCAATGGTATGAACTCAAGATAATGTTGGAACATCAAGAATTGATGGCTCATCACACATCTATTGGGTTCATTCAATAGAGAGGTCGAACCTCATATAGATATAGTCGATCAAATGATCGAGCAACACATCATACCAATTGGTCGGGTAGTCGATGTTCCTGTCAGTTGAACAGTCGGCTAGCAATTGAAGATAGTTGGGGAGTGGATCAACCAACCCAATAATCGACTATGACTTGGATGGATAGTCAGTCATATTGAGTCATATTGAGCCGACATGACAAAGCATATTTTATGGAGTCAACTCTAACCACCGATGGTTATATGTGGACAAGATCTTCTGGATTCTATGGGATTCGATTATATCGTCAGACTATTAAAGAGGACCCTTTGGGTCATTATCAAGATGACAATGATTGTGAAGTGATATTGCACAATAGATCATGAAAAGCAATATGTGCAATATGCACTATGATGCTTTAATCACAGTACGTTGTGCTTAAGTGTTGTAATGGTGTTTTAGACACCACCTCTGTTCTTCGAAACTATTTTCCCTCTTCGATTGTCTATAATATTTTGTTCTTTGTTTCAGATAATGTTCCATTTTATTCCCCAACATGGTATCAAAGTTGATGGTTTAAACCTAGATTTGTTATCTGTAAACCTTGTTGAGTCAGAAATGTTGCATGATCGACTCTGGACTGGGATTTTTCGATTGGAAATTATTGAAACAAATCAGTCTATCTATCGAAGATGGCTTTGAAGATTGATCCTATTGTTATGAATGGATCAAATTATGCAGTATGGGAGCTAGATATGGAAACCTTGTTCATGAGTAAGGGACTCTGGTAGTATACCAAGGTAGCAATTCTAGATCCAACAGATACTTTGGAAAAAAATGTTGTTGATGGGAAGAAAGATGATGTTGTAGGGGTCATCATGACATACATATTGCAAGAAATCCAATTTTATCTCAACAGACTTGGTTGTCCTCATTTGGTCTGGAAGAAGATGAAGACTTTGTTCGACCAAGTCGATGAGAGCCACGTCATGCAGTTAGAGAAAGAGTTGATCTCTCTTCATCCTCATTCCTTTGGGAGAATGGGGGACTATTTGGTGCATGTAAAGGAAATCCAATTGAAATTGAGTGAATGTGGAGAGAAATTGTTGACAGGTCCAAGACCACCCTTTGTCAACAGCAGGGGTTACCCCTAGTAAGAAGTACCAATTAGACTTCTCACCATTCGGAATAGGGAACCCATCCGGATTCTGGACCGATAACCATTGTTGGTTTTGGTTTTATTGGTTGCGGCCTGGTCCACTGATGAGGATGAATGATGGATGGTTATGCAAACAAAATATGTAGATGAATAATATGTAAATGCATGAAGTAAATCTAATCTACTTTAAACCTATCCTAGCCAAACCAAGAGCAAAGTATCGTAACAGAATGAGTTATAAAGAAACTAAACTATGCATAAACCCCAATCAAATCGTTGTCATGAAGGTGCACAGTTAGAAACACATGCATACAAGTCTATAACCAGAAAAGTCTAATTCATATTTCTGCATACATTCACAACTTATTTTCTCAGGACATGTAATATAAGAAAGAGTAACAAAACTGCAAGAGTAGCATAGATTGCATCAGACTAGTCTATAAACAAGCATGTCCTTACATCCCATGTGAACAACATACATTTCGCTTGAAATAGTTTGTAGCAAAAAAACAACACACACAAGTTCTTCTCTCTTTCAAAAGTTGGCCTTGAGGGCTTATTCGTATTAATAGTTTTAGAAATAGTACATGAAAACTACAAGGAATGGTTTTTCAATTTTAGTTGACATTGTATTCCAAAAATAGTTCAAAATTGTACAATATTCAACATGACCCTTGACCTTTCGCCTACCCCCGTGACTTTTTTCCTACCAACATTTGTCCTTATTCTCTTTGTGATGATGAGGGAAAAGAAAATTGTTCCATTTTGAATTTGTCCTCTAGCGCCAATGGACCATAGTGGGTTTTGTTTGTAGTGCACCTCATCTCTCATAACAATTGGTTCGGACATTGGAGTATCAATCATTATAGTGTTTGGATTTCTTCCTCAATCATTTTATCTTGATTTCCTTTGTTTCCCCTTGATACTGATACAATTTTTACAATTTTTGATGCTCTACCATTTATGTTTGTTGACCGCATGCGAGAATGTTGAGCACACCCTCCCCTTGGATTTGGTTATCTGGCACCTTTTAACATACAACAGATGAGAGAAACTCCAAATAAACTATCAAAACTAATCATTTGAATCCAACTAACTAAGGAATCGATTAATTGAAATATCATGTAAACTTCCCTGCATCCAATTCCTAGTCCATCTTCTCATGATCGAGGCATTGCATTCTCTGGGGCTTCCAACAAGGTGTCAGATATTAACATTGAAAAATGAATACAATTGCTTATGAATTTATTAAATTTTATAAATATGAAGTCATATATATCGTAAATACCTTTCCAATAGTATAAATAATGCATAAGATGGACACCCGAGTCAAATGTTATGGCCAAAATACGAACAACAGTATGGGGGGGTCATATCTTTATCGGAGGAGTTAGTGGGAACTTTTCTGATTTGCATCGGAGGAGTTAGTGGGAAATCATCCGATTTTCATCGGAGTCCGGGTTATGAACCTCGATGGAGTAAGCTGGGGATAAGTTATGAACTTCACTGAGAGTGAACTGGCACCTATCTTGGACTTCTTCAAGTGATCTTGTCGGTGCACATTCTTTTAAGTTCTTCGGGTGAGTGGTTGTTATGATATATAAATATAGGTTCCATATTTGTATCATCATCAATAAGCACGCTAAGTTAGATCGAATCATCACACATTGATTTCATTATAAAAAATTTCAACAAGTACTCATTAGAGTTTGAGTAAAAGGATATAAGGTTTTCATAAAATTTTATAAGGTCTAATTAATTAAAATATTTTTAAAAAGGGTGGATTGAGCTCCCTTTTATCCCCCTTAATGGTGAATGCACATTGGTAAAATGGATGGTGGTGGCCATGCCCCTCTCCAATATACTTGCATATGACTTTACAACATGGAGGGGGTCGTGGATCATGCCCCTCTCCATTATTGATGTTTCCATACTTAAAACCACAACCCAATAAAACTTGTGCTAATGACCTCAAGAACTAGAGTTCATATTAAGTTGTCCAAGTGTTATCGATGAACTTAGTGTTAAGTGCTCCAAGCATATAGGAGAACTTTATGTTAAGTGCTTAGAGCGCATCGACGATATTAATGTTAAGTGTTCCGAGAAAATCGGCTAACTTAATATCAAGGCCGTTGGCTAAACGTGCTACGAAAATTATGCAAAATTGTCGATGGAAATCGGCGAAGTTCTTCTCAAGTGATCTTACGAGCATTTGAAAAACTTGTTCTTATTTCCTTTGATTGGATTTGGAAAAGTTTATCTCATTTCCTCCGCAGACTTCGACATATTTTTTTCCATCTCCGCCAATGGATGCTGAGAAGTTCCTGCCTTTGCTATTGATGGATTCAACAATCTCTAGTCCTTTGATGGCTTGAGAGAAGTTCTTCCCAAACTTGTCGATGACTTCAGAAATGTTTCAATGTTTCTCTCAAGTCCTTCGATGGCTTCATAACTTATAATCTCCTTTTATATTTCCTTTTGATTATTCTATAATATTTTTGATTATTTTTTTATTTTAGACTTATTCTCCATTTCTCTCATTATTATATATGTGAATTCAAAAAAATTAAACTTAATTTAAATTTTCATTTAAAATGGCATAAAAGAGCTTAAACTCAAATAATTTGCATTAAAATAATCTAAATATATGATATCAAACTTCAGGATATTTTCATAAAACATCTCACTTCAATGGATTTCGTGTGGGAGGTGATGAAACCAATTTGCAAACCTCTTCTTTGTTGGAGGAACCTTTTAAAACTTCATAACTTGCTTGTACGGAGCCCGATTTTAGTTTCGTTTGTTGTCCCATGAAGCATGTCGATCAACACTTCCGGCAAGCTAACTACCCATGACATTCAAACATTTTACATGTGTAGTGACCGATGTGGTCGGCTCAAGCGAGAAACCCTAGAGGTTTCGTTCTAACTCTTTTGGGCATCGGATTTTGATTCCATGAGTTGTGTTGGAATCGCAATGATGAAACTCATATGATTAGCCTATTTCAAGGATGAAAAATTCATTTTGACAGACGTTGAAAATTTTTGCTCGAAGTCATTTTTCAATGGAAGTTCGGGTCCCACATTTGTTGATGTTTCATTCAAAAATCATTCGGAAATTTCATGTGTCGTCTATGATGTATAGGGACCTAGTTCATACATTGACATTGCAATGATGCGTGAGCAGCATGAAATTATAAATCCACCAAAACATACAATTCATGTTCAGAGAACTTAGTACCATTTAGGAGTCGAAGGGACCAAGTTTCTTTCGATGTGTGTTTGAAATCCAGCACAAGACCAACATGTGTTGCAGTTAACCCATAGGATTATAGGAGACACTTTCACAATCACGGTTCAGTAATAAAGTCAAGAAGCACAACATAAACAAGTTTTCACTGTGTGAGCGACGGAAGTTTTTGGTGACACAATGGAATTAAATACAACTCCAATGTGAAGTGGGTCAAGTACAGTAGGTGATTAGTGACAAGTGTTCTAATTAGGCATGAAGAGGTTAGTCACCGGAAACGTTCGGAGAGTGATCGACGGACACACAAATAAATACCTAAGGTGGAGGAGAATGAGGTAGGTCTCACGATGAAGGTGGGTCGTGCTAACCAGGTCAACGTTGGTGAGAGGAAGAATATCATCGCCAATACAATAGGATATTATGAGGGGTTGACATTCTTCTGTTGGCGCATCGAGGATAAAAGAGGGAAAAAAATTCAACAGGTAGCGCATCAGTGAATGTTAAGAACCAAATATCAATATAGCATAGAAAAACCTCAGAATAAGTACTCAACGCTTTGAAAAAGAAAGAATTTCAGATAATAAGCCTCTTCGAGGGGGAAACCTCCTTATACACCACATAAATTTCCAATTATAACATGATTCCAAATGAAAATATCTCCTTGGTATATATAGGAGACTAGGAAGTACAATTACAACTAATGGACCCAAGCCGACATAAATAAAATAACATTATTAATGTAATATGCCCCAATTAAGGGGTAATGTTCCACTATTTAGGGCTTAACATGCCCCTCCCCTTGAGAAAAGTGTTTTCCACAGCGCTTAAGTAACTCTGGATGCTTCTGTATAAAATATTCATCTTCCCAAGTGGAATCTTCAACCGGTAGTTTCCTCCATTTAATGAGATACTCTGAAATGGATCTATTCCTCAGCTAGCGAATTCTTGTGTCAGTGATGGCTTCATGCTCCAATAAGATTTTTCCTTCCTCGTCAAGTTCTGGCAATATAGTTTGAACTGGGATCTTGTCACCTATAACCTTTTTTAAGCATGAAACATGTAAAAATGGGTGTACTCGTGAATATGCAGGCAACTCCAATTTGTATGCCATAGTACCAATCATTTGCAACACCTTATAAGGGCCATAGTACTTTGGTGATAATTTATTATCCTTTTTGGCTTGCTTGAGGGACATATGTTTGTATAATTGTAGTCTTAAAAACACCCAATCCCCTACTTCAAAACTTCTTTCACTACGATGTCAATCTGCTTGTTGTTTCATGCGATTTTGTACCATAGTCAGGTTGTCCTTTAAGATTTAGAGAACTTGTTATTGATGCTCGATGTGATCTTCCACTGCTTGAACCTTAGATTTTTATTTTAGAGAAGAAGTGATGGAAGGAGGGTGGTATCCATAGACTTCCATAAATGGTGTCATTTTTGTTGCAGTATGAAAGGAAGTGTTATACCACCATTCTTCCAAGGGTAACCATTTGAACCATTGTGTTTGTTTATCATAAACAAAACAGCTAAGGTAGCCTTCCAAACATTTGTTCACTATCTTGGTTTTTCCATCAGATTGAGGATGATAGGATGAGCTATGAGCCAATTGAGTACCTAAACAAGAAAATAATTATGTCCAAAAATGTCCAGTGAAGATGGGATCTCTGTCACTTACAATAATCTTTGGGCTTCCATGTATAATTTGAACTGTCTCCATCAATGCAATGGCAGTTGTACTATCTTTGAAGGGATGAGAGAGAGAACAAAAGTGTGCATACCTGTTCAGTCTATCAACAATCACCATGATGGCACTCTTTCCTTTAGACTTCGGTAACCCTGTGATGAAATCCATGGAAACCTTCTCCTAGCGCTGACTTGGGATGGCTAATGGTTGTAAAAGACCTGGGGTCTTAATTGTTTCCACCTTATTTTGTTGGAAAACCAAACATTCTACCACAAACCTTTGAACATCGGTTTTAAGGCCATCCCAAAAAAATTCCTTCTTGACCCTATTGTAGATTTTCAAAAATCCCGAGTGCCCTCCTACTAGAGAGGTGATCAATTCCAATAGTACCTTTTGTTTTAGTTGGGAGTTCTTACATAAATATAAGCGATATTTTTACCATAGTGAATCATTTTCCCATGTAAATGTATCTAATTCACTAGAATCATGTTGCAACCTTTGAATGAGAGTCCACACGTTTTCAACATTCATCCATTCATCCCTCGCTTCTATTATCCAATCTGTTTGGATGATCGAGAAAGCACAGAGAAAGGCCTCAACATCTTCATCCTTTCTTGAGAGTGCATCTTCCACAACATTTTGCTTCCCTTCAAAATCATAACCCAATATCTTGGTCACCCATATTTGTTGTTCTTCTGAAGATAGTCTTTCTTCCAAGAAGTATTTAAGACTATCATGATCTGTTTTGACCTTAAAGTTCCTACCTATTAGGTAAGGGCACCATCTATTTAATGCATGTAGTATTTCCATCGTTTCCTTGTCATAAATGGGCTTGTGTAAGTCCTTTCCCTTGAGTGGTCGACTTTCAAAAGCCAGGGGCCTTCCTTCTTGCATTAGGACAACACCAATTCCATTTCCTGAGGAATCAAATTCCACAATAAAGGTTTTTGTGAAGTCTGGAATGGTCAAGACAGAAGCTTTGTACATCACCTATTTAAGTTGTTCAAAAGCTTCAGTTGCCTCTCGATTCCATGAAAATGCATCCTTCTTAGTTAGTGTCATTAAAGGTGTTGTTATTCTTCCATAGTGTCGAACAAACTTGCGTTAGTAACTTGTCAAACCTAAAAATCCTCTAATATTCTTCAATGTTTTGGGAATCGGCCAGTCATCATGGCCTTAATATTGTTATGGTCTACCTTGACACCTTCATGAGATACAATATGGCCCAAATACTCTACCTCCTTCACCCCAAAGAAACATTTTGATGGTTTGGCATATAGTTGTTTCTCCTTTAGTAGTTGTATCACCTTGTCAACATGTCGCACATGATCCTCCCAAGACTTGCTATAGATTAGTATATCATCAAAAAATACTAACACAAATTTTTGAAGGAAGGGCTTGAAAATGGAATTCATCAACCTTTGGAGTGTGGAAGGTTCATTTGTAAGGCCAAAAGTCATGACCAGAAATTCATAATGGCCTTCATGAGTTCGGAATGTTGTTTTTGGGATATCTTCTTCCTTCATTCTACTCTGATGATACCCTGAACGAAGATCCAACTTTGTGAAATAGATTGATCCATGTAGTTCATATAACAATTCATCAATGAAGGGAATGGGAAACTTATCTTTAATAGTGACCTTGTTGAGCTCTCTATAATATGGACACATATGCCATGAGCCATCTTTCTTGAGTACCATTACCATCGGTGCAGAGTAATAACTTTAGTTAGGTCTAATAATGTTAGCCTCTAACATTTTGTCAACCATATGCTCAATTTCACTCTTCTGGGCATAAGGGTATCCGTATGGCTTGATGTTAGGAGGAAAAATACTAGGAATTAGGTGAATAGCATGATCATTATTTTGAAAGGGTGGAAGACCTTTGGGAATATCTTCAAATACTTTGGAATGATTATCAATGATCCCTTGGATATCTAGGGGAATAAGTGGCTTAGATGTTTGAACATCTAGTGAGAATAGTTTTGCAATAAAACCTTGATGCCCTTTTTTCAATAATTTTGTCATGCCATTAGATCTTATCACCTTACTGGGTTTCCTTGTGATACCTCTTAACTCAATTTCTTTTCCTTCCAATGAAAATTTCATGAAAAGTTCTTGAAAATTAAAATCCATTGTTCCTAATGATTGTAACCATTGGATTCCTAGTACGACATTAGCACCACCCATGGGTATAGAAATCATTGGACTATTCATTACATATTCCCCCATAGTAATATTGATTTTATTTCATTTTCCTGAGCAATTAATAGTTCCTCCATCTGCAATCATTACTTGAAACTTTGGCGCTGGATATACACAGCAATTGAGAGCCTTGGCTAATTTATAGTGAATGAAATTATGAGTACTACCAGAATCAATTAGGACTATTACCTTTTTATTTTTGATATATCCTTCGATATTGAGGGTTTGAGGAGTGGTAATTCCAGCCAATGCATTACACATATCGTGGGAGTCAACTCTTCAAAAGAAATCGCTTCTACGTTTTCATCTTTAGATGGTTCTTATTCTTGTTCTTATTCTTCTTCCTCTTCACAATCTATGTAGAATAATTTCTTCTCACCATACATATGGCCCTTACTGTACTTGTTGTCACAATTAAAGAATAAAAAATTTTATTTTCTTTCCTCCAATTGTTGAAGTATCAACCTTGTAGGTTGAGGTGCTTTAGAAGAAGGAGCATTATTCTCTTGATAGATGTTAGGAGTGATCCTTCTAGTAGCCATAGCCATATTTTTACTTTCAACATTTCTTGCCACCCTAAATGCTTTCTCCAATGATTTGGGTTCCCAAAGGCGAATCTCATGTTGAATGTTATCCCTTAAAGTTCCTATGAATACATCAATCAAGTGCTCATCTGGAGTATTTGTTACCTTTATATTCAATATTTGGAAGTTCTCAATGTGTTGTATAACTGAACCCTTTTTCTTGAGATTTATCAATTGGCTAAAGAAGGTATTGCTCCTTGTATCCTCATAGTGTGTTATCATTTCTTCCGTGAAAATTGTCCAAGTGACGAGTGATTTACGAGAAAAAAGCCATCAATACCACACAAATTGATTGGGTTCTAAATATAAAGAAGCAATTTGTACCTTTTGTGTATGTGGCTCAATATGTAGATCAAAGAATTGCTCCATCTAAAGTATCCATGTGATTGGGTCCTTGCCATCGAACTTCCTCATATTGATCTTAGGAACATGGTTGGTCTTCAACCCAAAGTTGGAGTTTCTCCATTCTTGATTCATATTCCTTGTGTCCTCATCATGAATTTCACAGGATACATTTTCACTTTTAGGTTTCCTCTCTATTAGGAATTTTTTCAATCCCTCCATGATCTCCCATTTTAAACCATTCATCTTAGTATCCATTATTTCCTCCAATTTAGCTTCAGTTGAATCCATCATCCCTTGTAGTTCATATTTAGTCACTGTCTTCTTTTGTAAATCATCTATGTTCCTACTCATTTCATCACCTTCATCAAGAGTCCAAGTGGGACTGTATAGAGGCTTATTTGGTGTAGAAGTTCCCTTTTTTGGTGGCATGTTGGCCAAATATCACTTTTAAACCTTGATCTTGAGGTGGTTCTGCTAGACAATCTTTCTTCTATTGTATCTCCAAAATTTCAACCCTTCTGGGTATGAAAATTTATTTTTTTTATTTCTCTGATATTCCTTCTCTACAATGCCATAGGTCTAATAAAAATTGGATGTGCCAAGTGGAATTTACGGTAACTTCCCCACAACTTGTTGATCTTTTTCCTTTCCAGGAGATCTCACTTGTATAGCGTTCCCCGCACAAAATGATTGATATAAAATTCTGAAAATTGTACCAGAAATACTAAAGACTGTCCACTATTCAATGAAACTAGGCTCACTCAAGTTGGATACTCTCGGAAGAATTTATGATTGTTTTACCTGGAACAGCTTCTTGAGACTAGTCAATAGGACTAGTCAAATACCCTGTCTTCCAAACGATGTATCTACAAATGTAAGATGACTCGGAATTTGAAATGTTTATCACAGATACCTTACTAATTTTTGTAAATAGCCTCCAGATTTCAGGGTCTGAAACGTTACAGAAATTTTTTTATAGCGAAAATTCTGTAATGACTCAATTCAGGATGATTTCAGAACCCTATCTTACATAGGTTGTATCTCTGAAAGTATAAGGCCTCATGAGTTGAAATGTTAATCCAACGTACCTTGATTTGTCTACTAAATATCCTCCAACCGGTTCCTTCTGAAACATTTTAGAAAACAATTTATAGCGAAAATTCCAAGGTGTCTAAGATGTAGCAGTGAAACCCCAAGACCTTGAGCTCTGATACCATATGTTAAGAACCAAATATCAATATAGCATAAAAAAACCTCAGAATAAGTACTCAATGTCTTGAAAAAAAGATAATTTCAGATAATAAGCCTCTTCGAGGGGAAAACCTCCTTATACACCACATAAATGTCCAATTACAAGATGATTCCAAATGAAAATGTCTCCTCGGTATATATAGGAGACTAGGAGGTACAATTACAACTAATGGACCCAAGCCGACATAAATAAAATAAAATTACTAATGTAATATGCCCCAATTAAAGGGTAATTTGCCACTATTTAGGGCTTAACAACAAAGAAGAGGTGAACCTCATCGATAATCAGTGTAACGAAGAAAAAGAGAGGGATGTTGTAAATCAGAGGTGTATGAGAGGAAGTGAAAGGAAATTGGTCGGTGAAAGGTGATCTTGTGGTGAAGATAATCATGTGGACATCACCGATGTGTCAGTTTTGATCATGTGAACTTCAACTATGATAGAGACATGCATCAGTGAGGTTGAGTAGAAGCGTGTTAGCGGATCAACCAAGTTCGAAGGGAGGTGTCTTATGTATTTGTGAAGAAATTACTAATCTGCCAATGTAGAGGTGGAAGAAAGGATGTGCACACTGGTATGTTATGTATCGACACAAGAAGAGAGAACTTGTTGAAGTGAAAATATTTGGGTAGAAGTGATATGGAGAGGAACTGCAAATGATAAGGTGGGAGAGTGTGAGTAAAACTCAGGATAAGTTATTTCCATGAGAGAGAGAGAGAGAGAGAGAGAGAGAGAGAGAGAGAGAGAGTTCTATTAGAAAAAATTGGAGTGGGAGGAAATTTCTTATCTTAGAGAGATGCTAAGAAAATAAAATTGGGAGGTTGTTGTGCATGCACAACAAATGGCGATACACTGGGCAAAGCCAAAATCTCTACTATCCTTTCCTAACTAATAAGAAAAAAATGTAGAGGGTCATAACTTACTTTTAAGATTAGAAATTTCAGAAATAATATGTAACAATTAGCTGAAATATTCCATCGTGGTGGGCTCACTGGCGATGCTTTCATGCTGCTAGATGAGCTCCTCTACTATAAATAGAGGACGGGATATGTTGATATTTATTTTCTTCAATTGCGTCGATGATCTGGGTTAGTATTTCCATCGCGGGGTTGATATATATTTGGGATAAATAGATATTTTTTACTAGGTGTGTATATAGATATCTAGCAGGTGTTTATCCACTCCCCACGAGCGTCCATATCACCGATGGAGTCACCATGGCATCACATACCTTTCTCTTCTTCATGTGAACATCCATAGCCCCGATGAAGATATATGCATGTCCCATAGTTTGGTAAAACTCCCCTTTCCATTCCTTCCTGATTTATTAAGTGCATGCTTGGCATTCAGTGGATGGGGAAAGTGGTGGCCTTTTGGCCTGATAGGGGATGAATTCCATCTATTGATATTTATTTGAGTATTCGATGCACCTGGATACACAAAGATATATCTTTTGGTTTTCAGCCTTCATACTTTGACACTTCACCCTTCACGCAAGTAGATACTTAGTGTGTGGATGGTTCCCCTATTACATAGGATCTGCTCACCAACCAATATGAAAGGATCGACGTTGGTTAACATCTAGGTTAAGTCATGGTTTATCCGTTGTCATAGCATTCCCAAATAGTTTTGATTCATGTTCAAAAAGAGACCCCTAATTCAGCTCATGAGCTAGGAAAGAGATGTAGACTAATTTGTGCCTTCTCCACTACGAAGGAGTTTCCTGTAAAAAGACAGACCAAGGTGATAGGATTGTATGTCATTAAATATAATTAGAGATCATAAGACAAGAAAAAAATAAGAAATGAACTACTTTGAAGGGAAAATATGATGATGAAAGAATGATAAGAGAAATCTTGAATTAGGAGATGAACTCAACCCAAAACCTTGGTGCAACTAGAAAATTAAACATTATATGAATTAAAATGAGCAATACGAAATTAGGAAAGAAAGTGGACTGATAAAGAAATCATAGAATGAGTGTTTCCAGTATCTTCAATGATATTCATGCATTCCAACCAGCTAGAATTTTTCAGCCTCTTGAAACAACTAATCCATGTGAAAGCTTATGTGCATATTACTTCATTCAGATGGGTTTTAGTGCTAGCATTGGCTGAGAATTACACCTCTCATCATGATTTTCTGAAGACTTCCAGTTCAATTGTGTATCCTTTTTCTTCAATGGGGCAAGGGTTAGCTAGAATTCCACTTTGTTTTCCATAAAATTATTTTTCTTTGGTCTTGTGAAATATTCATTTCCTCCCCACTTCTCCTAGCTCTAGAACTATTCTAGTTGTCTGAAGACAGAGTAGACATGAGCTTGAGTGTAGGTTTGTCTGATGAAATCTCTCATTTTGGGAAACAAATGAATATAGTTGTAACGATCATTGGTTATACCCTAAAGAAGTGTGCTTGAGGGTCGTTTGATTGATTATTATACCTGGGATTAGATCTCATGTGAGTTGGACCAAAAGGAGACTGAAACTTGATGTTTTTTTCCTCAATGCATGTGCTAGATGCAAAGTGCACCATTACTTTCCCCTATGATTGAAAATATATTTTAAGACCAAGAAAAGGATAAATGCACCATAAAGTCTCAAGTATAACCTATATTATAGAGCAAAAAACACTTCAGTGAATTTTTTTCAGTAGACAAAATCTTGAGCAAGGTTGTGAGTCATCGATGTGATTCTTTCAATTCAGTTTCAATCTTGGCCAAGATGTGAAATATCCCTCAACATATATTCTTTTTTCATTTTGGAGTAACCAACTATCAATATCAGAGCGAATGTTGATTAAACAAGTGAACCCTGTAGTTGAACTTCTCGGAGAATTCTTTCACATGGTTTCCTCATGATGATGGAGGAAAACCAATATTAAGCCATGATTTTAGTCATAGAAAAACGAAAAGCCTCAAACAAAAAGAAGAAAGATTTGATGAAAGGACACTTAAACTAAAGAAAACATTCACAAAATGCAAACAGACTATTCTTAGTTGGTGACCTTTATTTAAGAACCATAAACAAATCAAAATCTATGCTACATAACCGGAAAAGAAAGAAAACATTTGAATTGTGAAAGCATAAAGAAAGAAAAAAGAACTACTCTAGTCCTATGCCTAACCTACCCTACACTGGTTGAAGGAAAGATAGGTGTAATCATAGTGCCAATGTAACCAATTGAGTAACTCCAAAACAACAACCATATGTTCATTAAAGGTCAATCACAAAGAATGGAGTAGTAAGGGATGAAATATTGGAAGAATTGATTCAATCAAGTCTCCATCAACAGGTTGAATTTGGTGGCATTATGATTGATGATACAGGGAGACATGTAGGATTATTCCAAACAAGACTCAATTCCATCATATAATTTGTGAGGGTAACTATATGACTGCTAGAATAAAATCAAAAGTGTGTCACACACCTGATGAGATTCATAAGTTAAATCCATGTGCAATGTACTTTGTGAGAGACTCTTAGGATGGGTGGCATCATTCATTCCAGGGATCAAAGTGAGACAATGAAAACATGACATAACTATCAGTTGAAATTGGAGTGCTTCATTATTGACACAAATCTCCCTGGGTTCAAATTTAACTTACGTCACATGCTAAGAGGAGAGAGGATAGGTGATTTTTCAAGGGAAACATTCAGTCAAAGATGACTCCAAAGCCTCTCTTATGACATTGATGAAATAATGTGAAGAATGTTGGAGTGTTGAGATAGTATCTAAGGATGATTGATGATTTCTCCCCTAAGGATTAGCATGTAACTCTAGAGCAGACTGAGATGATGACATTTCCTGGTTCGACTCAATGTTTCTTGTGTTTTGCATGGTGATGGTCAGTTCATTTGTTGTGATTTCTTCATGGATATTCAAGAATTTGGTATACTCTGCACACTTTGGTTTGTCTATTATTAACATCTATTCATCAAGGCCATAAATTTAAGATTGTGTAAGACCAACGAATGACAGTTTAGTGCTCACACTTAATTATTGAACAAAAAATTAGTCATCGCAAATGAGGTTTTCGATATCAAATTGGGATTTTTCATGTTCTAAAAGTTTAGATTGCAAAGGGTTATGCATCATGGATGGAATGTCATTAGGAAGGAATGATTGATCGATCAAGGCTGGGAACTCTTCTTGTTCCTATTTATCATTCAATGTTTCATCATTAGAAGAGAAATGTTAAGAGTGTAATGTGTGATAAATAGATGGATGTTCATGTGAATGATTAGTGTCAAATATACTTGTATAAAGGGAATGTAAATCTTCATATTTTGAAAGTGATGGGATTTCTTCGGAGGGAGTTTCATTGCAGACCATAATATGTTCATGATTTTCTGAAGAGAGATCGGTAAATGGTTCACACTCTAAGGCTAAGGGGTCTAATATTTCTGATCAGGATTCCCCTACAGTTGTAACATAGTGTTGGTCATGGATCATGTACCCCTATATTTCATGATGATTTCTGAATCTTGTGAATTAGAAATGATTTGATCATCCGGGTCACACCTTTTAGGATCTGATACAAGATAGGAAAACCAATTCAAGATTAGTTGGTCTAAGGTTTATCATTCTCAGGAAATCTATAACAAATCTGCATAATTCTTAAGAGAAAATTATCCACAGATTCATTTATGAGTCTACATATTTCTACAAGTTCATCAACGAGTTTGTCATAAACATAATTTTCATGAGCAACGATAAATATTTCCATAAAATGTTTTCCTCTATGGACTGATTTTTTTGGCAATGTCCTAAACCAAGCTTTAATTCTCCCTTCGAATGTGAGGATGAATAGTCGACAGATTTTGTTTTCCTAAACAATATTAATATTTCATCAAGTGATGTAAAACAATTTGAGATGTGTGAATGTAGAGACATTCCCCTCACCATCGAATTTGGGATTTGATAAGAGGTTGACTATATTTATTGATATATCCTCGGTGGGTCTCATTAGACTCAAAGGGTCATCATATACAAAGGTATGGAGTGGAGCCATGGGATGGTTAAAATTTAAGTGAAATAAATCCACATGGGAAGGCTTTCCATCATGCCCTCCTTCTAGTGCCATTTATGTTGATGGCTCAGAGATCACCCTTTGTCAACAGTAGGGGTTACCCCCAGTAATAAGTCACAATTAGACCTCTCACCATTTGGAATAGGGAACCCATCCGGATTCTAGACCATCATCCATTCTTAGTTTTGGTTTTACCAGTTGCATCCCAGTCCATCGATGAGGATGAATGATGGATGGTTATGCAAATGGAAGATGTATACAAAGACTATGTAAATTCATGAAGGAAATATAATCTACTCTAAACCTATCGTAGCCTAACCAGGAGCAAACTATCATAACATAATGAGTTATAAAGAAACTAAACTATGCATAAACCCCAATCAGATAGTTGTCATGAAGGAGCACAGTTAGAAACACATGCACACAAGTTTATAACCAGAAATTTCTAAGTCATCGTTTTGCATACATTCACAACTCATTCGCTCAGGACATGTAATATAAGAAAGAGTAACAAAATGGTAAGAGTAACATAGATTGCATCAAAATAGTATATAAACAAACATGTCATTACAACCCATGTGAACAACATACATTTCCCTTATAGTTTGTAGCAAAAAAACAACACACACAATTTCTTCTCTCTATCAAAAGTTGGCCCTGAGGGCTTCTCTGTATTAACAATTTCAGCAATAGTACAAGAAAACTCCAAGGAGTGGCTTTTCAATTTTAGTTGACATTGTATTCCCAAAATAGTTCATAAATGTACAATGTTTGAAGAGCCAAAAACTCGTTCTTTGGGTAGAATTTTAGTATTTATTGGGGTTCAACATGACCCTTGACCTTTTGCCTACCCTCGTGACCTTTTGCCTATGAACATTTGTCCTTGTTCTCTTTGCGATGATGAGGGGAAAGACAATAGTTACATTTCAAATTTTCCCTCTAGTGTCGATGGGCCATAGTAGGTTTTGGTTGTAGTGCACCTCATCTCTAGTAACGGTTGGTTCAGACTTTGGGGAATCAATTGTTATAGTGTTTGGATTGCTTCCTCAATCATTTCAGTTTCATTTCCTTTGTTTCTCCTTACTTCTTTTACAATTGTTACAATTGTTACAATTATTAATTCTCTACCATTTCTGGTTGTTGACCACACGTGAGAATGTTGAGCACACCCTCCCCTTGGATTTGGCTATCTGATGCCATTTAACATACAACATATGTGTGCAACTCCAAATAAACTATCAAGACTAATCATTTGAATGAAAATAATTGAGGCATTAATTAATTGAAATATCATGTAAACTTCCTTGCATTTGATTCATGGTTCATCTGCTCATGATCGAGGCATTGCATTCTCTGGGGCTGCCAACAAGGTGTCAGATATTAAACCTGCGAAATGAAGACAACTGGTTAGGAATTTCTTAAATTATATATGTATGAATTCATATATCTTAGAAATACCTTTCCAACAGTATAAAGAATGTGTGAAATAGACACCCAAGTCAAACGTTATGGCCAAAATACGAACAACATTTTGTGGGGGTCTTGTCCCTTATTGGAGGAGTTAGTGGGAACTCCTCCGATTTTCATCGGAGGTTGGGTTATGAACCTGACCAGTGTAAGCTAGGGCTAAGCCATGAACTTCAATGAGAGCGAAATGGTGCCTATCTTGGGACTTCTTCAAGTGATCTTGTTGGTGCACATTATTTTAAGTTCTTTGGGTGAGTGGTTATTGTGATATCTGAGTCTAAGATCCATCTTTGTATCATCATCAAGTAGTATGCTAAGTTAGATCAAATCATCACACATTGATTCCATCATAAAAAGTTTCAACTGGTTCTCATTAGAGTTTGGGTAAAAGGATATAAGGTTTTCATAAAATTTTAAAAGGGGTAATTAATTAAAATAATAATTGAAATATTTAAAACAAAGGGAGGGTTGATATCCCCTTTCTCCCCCTTAATAGTGAATGCACATTGGTAAAAATGGACGCTGGTGACCACATCGTTGGAATTTTTGGTAATTGTGTTGACCATATCGCTGGAGTTTATATTAATCACGCCGATGGAAAGCGTTGGATACTTTTCCTAAGAGTTTTCTTGAATTAAGGGTAAAACATATTTAAAAAGTTAAAGGGGGAATGTGGAGAGGGGCACGTGGACCATGGGGCTCTTACTCTCCGTATACATTAAAATTGAAACCCTAAATTCTGCCATTATCATGGGACGCGTAGCTGGCCGCATGGGTTTTTTTTGTGTGACATTCTATGGGAAGGTCCGTACTAAAAAAGGACCAAGTGAAGGGGAAATGTGTGGTTTATGGGCCCTGGTCCCGTAGAAATTTAGCCCCACATTTTTTTCGATCAATATTAACAATATTTCTTGCTTCTTTAATAATTCATAGTCAAATGTTTCCTTCAGTGTCAACCTATAAGACACCAATGATATTTTTAATCAAACCCTTGCTTTGCTTCTGAGTGCTTCAACCAAATTCAAACAATTTAAACTTAATTTAAATTTGCAATTAAATGGTGTAAAAGAGATTAAACTCAAATAATTTGTGTTAAAATCATTTAAATATATGATAGCAGACTTTAGGATATTTTCATAAAACACCTCACCTCAATCGATTTCGTGTGGGAGGTGATGAAACCAATTTGCAAACCTTTGGTTGACATTGTTGGAGGAACCTTTTAAAACTTCATAACTTGATCATACATAGTCATATTGGAGTGTCATTTGTTGCGCTAAAAAGTGTGCGGAATGATGTTTTTGGTGAGATAACTACCCATGCCATTCAAAAATTTTACTTGTGTAGCAATCGATGTGGCTAGCTCAAGCAAGAAACCTAGAGGATTCATTCTGACACTTTTGGGCATCGAATTTCAATTGTGTGAGTTGCATTGGAATCACAATGATGAAAATAATATGATTAGCCTATTTTGGGGATGAAAAATTCATTTTGACGAATGCCAAAAAATTTCGCTTGAATTCATTTTTTAATTGAAGTTCGGGTCCCACATTCACTAATGTTTCATTCAAAATTGATTTTGCAAGTTCTTGTGTCATCTATGATGTATATGGACTTAGTTCATCAATTGAAACTGTAGTGATGCATCAACATCGCGAAATTATAAATCTGACAAAATAACCAACTGACGTTTAGAGCGCTTAGTACTGTTTAGGAGCCGAAGGGATGAAGTTTCTTTCAAGGTGTGTTTGAAATCCAACGCAAGACCAAAATGTGATGTAGTTAACCCATAGGATGCTAGCTGACACTTTCACAATCATGGTTTAGTCATAATATCAAGAAGCGCAACATAAACAACCTAGCATAGTGTGAGCGATGGAAGCTATTGGTGACACAACAGACTTAACTATGACTACAATGGGGAGTAGGTCAGGTAGGGTAGGTGATTAGTGAAAAACATTATAATTAGGCATGAAGAGCTTAGTCATCGAAAATGTTAGGAGAGTGACCGATGGAAACAATAAGAAAGATCTAAGATGCAGGAGGATGAGATAGGTCTCAGGATGAAGGTGGGCCTTGTTGACCAGGTCAACGTTGGTGAGAGGAAGAAGATCATTGTCAATGTGCTTGAAAATGACGATGGGTTAACATTATTCCACTAGTACATCGAGGATGAGAGAGGGAAAACTTGTCAATAGGTAGCGCGTTGGCAGTGTAACGAAGAGAAAGGGAGGGATGTTGTCGATCAGAGGTGTATCAACATAAGTGAAAGGAGAGAGCATGGTGAATATAATCATTTGGACATCATTGATGTGTCGACGTTGATCATGCGAACTTCATCGGTGATAGAGATGTGCATCAGTGAGGTTGAGTGAAAGTACGTTGGCGCGTCGACCAAGTTTGAAGGGAGGTGGCTTATGTATTGATGAAGAAATTACTAGCACGCCAATGTGGAGGTGGAAGAAAGGATGCACACGTCAATACGCTATGTATCGGCATAGAAAGAGAGAACACGATAAAGTGAAGATCGTCGTGAAATATACCAGATACAAAAAGTATGTAGAACATAAATGAAATGCTAGAAATGGCAGAATAACAGTAATATAACCAGCATAGTCTCCACAATAACACATAAATGATATAAGAACAACAACAGAAATAACACTTTGATTCAGAAAGCAATGTTCATAGGCCTCTTCGAGGGGGCAACCTCCAGTCGAGCAATGCTCTGTTACAATAATCTTCAAGCTAGGGTTTTCATACCCTCGACCCTTATTTATACTAAATATGTCTATTAAGAGAAGCATCTAGAGGAAGATCCTTCTAGAAGCGGAAGCTTCTATTAGGTCTACTTACATCCGCTTTATTCTATTTTATTGAAAGGCCTTATTAATATTGACCTTTATTAAATCCAAATATATTGATCTACCTATGTGCGGGTTAGGAACCTAACATGTCCGCCCCCTTAAAAACAACCTTGTCCTCAAGGCTTGAGATGTGGAAACTGCTGCAGAATGGTAGCTGGTTCCCAAGTGGCATCTGCTGGAGTCGTATCTTTCCATTGGAATAGCACTTCCTTGATGGTTCTCTGACATAGGTGATTCTCACGTTGTTCGAATACTTCCTCTGGTTGTATCCAAATGGATCCTTCTTCAGCTAACTCTGGAAGGTTGGTTTGAATTTTTCACCTAGTTCCAATCACCTTCTTTAAGCATGAAACATGAAAAACAGGATGTAGCTTCGACTAAATGGGCAGATCTAACTGATAGGCGACTTGCCCCACACACTTAAGAACTGTATAAGGACCATAAAATTTGGGCGCTAGCTTCTGATAATGCTCGGGCTTGAGGGAATTTTGCTTGTATGGTTGCAAATGCATAAACCCCTGATCCCCTTCTACAAATTGACGTTCAGAGGGACCTTGATCGGCTTGTTGCTTCATGCGATTCTATGTCATGACCAAGTTCTCTTTAAGGGTACGAAGAATATCCTCTCGAACTGTAAGTGTTTGGTCAACCGCATGGACCTTCGAGGTACCCAGTAAGTATGAGAGAATCGAAGGTGGCTTCTATCCATATACCGCTTCAAAAGGAGTCATTCATGTAGTTGTATGGTAGGAAGTGTTGTACCACCATTCAACTAGGGGTAATCATTGAGCCCACTAATGTTGCTTCTCAGAGGCAAAACACCTCAGATATGTTTCCAAACACTTGTTGACAACTTCTGTTTGACCATCAGTCTGGGGATGATAAGTTGTGTTGAGATGCAATTGGGTGCCCTGTAGCTTAAACAGTTCTTGCCAAAAATTACTTGTGAAAGTAGGGTCACGATCAGAAACAATAGAGTGTGGCATGCCATGAAGCTTGAAGACATGGTCCATGAAAATTTGAGCCACCGTGGATGTAGTAAATGGGTGTTGAAGAGCGCAGAAATGAGCATACTTGGAAAGGCGATCCACAACCACCATTATGACTGATTTATACCCTGATTTGGGTAAGCCGGTAATAAATTCCATAGAGATATCCTTCCAAATAGCAGGTGGAATCGGAAGCGGTTGTAGTGTGCCCGGAGATTTGACAGTTTCTCCCTTGTTGCATTGACACACCTCACATTCAGCGACAAAATTATGGATTTCCTGTTTCATACCATCCCCAAAAAAGGAACGTTTGACCCTGTCATAGGTTTTGGTGAACCCTGAGTGACCCGCTGTGGGTGTAGCATGAAGCTCGGAAAGTACCGTGGATTTAAGCTTGGATTGTTTACTTAAATACAAACAGCCTTTGTATCAAAGCTCATCCTGGAGCTAAGAGTACCCTGGGGGAGGTGAAGCATTGATCTACAATTGTTGGATCAGATGTGAACTTTTGGGATCTTGTAGCCATTCCTGGCGCACAGCTTGGAGCCAATCGGGTACAATGAAGGAAAGAGAAAAAAGGGATCTTTCTTCTTCATATTTTCGAGACAATGCATCTACCACTACATTGTCTTTTCCCTTCTTGTAAATGATCTCATAATCATATCCAAAGAGCTTAGTCACCCATTTTTGTTGCTCCGGGGAGGAAATGTGTTGTTCCAGAAAGTACTTGAGGCTTTGATGGCCGGTCTTAATTTGGAAGCATTTCCCCAAGAGATAAGGACACCACAGATCAACGACATGCAGAATAGCCAACATTTCCTTTTCATAAATGGGTTTGCCCAGATTCCTTTCAGACAGTTGCTTGCTGGTGAAGGCCAAAGATCGATCCTCTTGCATAAGGACAACGTTGATTCCTTTCCCTGATGCATCACATTCCAACACAAATATATTTGTGAAATCAGGAAGGGCTAGAACCAGAGTGGTGCACATGGACGTCTTTAAGGTTTGAAAATCTTGAGCAGCGGCTGGAGTCCAAGTGAAAGAGTTCTTTTTTAGGAGAGTAGTGAGAGGTGCTGCAATATTTCTGTAGTTCTTAACAAACTTGCGATAATACCCTGTTAAGCCCAGAAATCCATGCAAGCTTTTGAGAGTCTTTGGGTGCAGCTAGTCATACATAGCTTCAATCTTTTTCGGATCCACCCTGGCGCCATCCTTGCCAACCAGATGACCCAAGTATTCTACTTCTGAGGCACCAAAAGCACATTTAGACTATTTCAGGAAAAGTTGGCGCTAAGAGAGTAGATGGAGAACTTGATCCACATGAGTAAGATGGTCTATCCAGTTTTTTATATAGATGAGGATATCATCAAAGAAAACTAAGACAAAATGACGGAGAAAGGGGTGGAAGACATGGTTCATGAGGCTTTGGAAAGTGGAGGGGGCATTACACAAGCCAAAGGGCATGACCAAAAACTCATAGTGGCCCTCATGAGTTCGAAAGACCGTCTTGGGAATGTCTGCCTCTTTCATACATATCTGGTGATAGCCCTAGTGAAGATCAAGTTTAGTAAAGAATTGGGTGCCACTCAATTCATCCAGGAGGTCATCAATGACAGGAATGGGAAATTTGTCTTTAATGGTCAGTTTTTTGAGGGCACGGAAGTTAGGACACATTCTCCAAGAACCTTCTTTCTTCAGTACCATGACTACAGGAGAAGAGTAAGGGTTCATACTAGGGTGGATAACGCCTGCATTAAGGAGTTCCTGGACCATTTTCTCAATTTCATTTTTTTGTGAAAAGGGGTGGCGATATGGACGGATATTGGGAGGAAGGCTTCCAGGTATAAGGGGAATGGAATGATCATGAACACCGCGAGAAGGAGGGAGTCCTTGGGGAGTGGAAAATACCATTTGATATTTAGAAAGGAGGGTTTGGAGGTCTTGCGGCACTGGGGGTGTCTTTGTTGCTTGTATGGCATGGAGTTGGGAAATGACACCAGAATGACCTTTCTTGAGCAGTTTTTCCATGCGATGGGAACTGATGACCTCAGGTGAACCAGCAGTGATGCCTTGAAATTTATATTGGTGGCTTTCCTGGTCAAAGTGCATGGTTAATGCCTTAAAATCCATGAGAATGGGACCCAAAGTTATTAGCCAGTTTGCACCCAACACAATGTCACAACCACCCATGTCGATAGAAAACATATGGGATTTTAGGTGGTAGTCACCGATTTGGAGACGCACATTTTCACAGCGCCCTCCACATTTCATGGAACCACCATTGGCAATCATGATTTGGAAATTGTTGACAGCATGGATGTAGCAATGAGTTTCTTGGGCAATGCGGCGATGAATAAAATTATGGGTGCTTCCACTATCAACCAGAATGATGACCTTTTGATGCTTGATGTAACCGATTAAATTGAGGGTTTGGGGAGTGGAGAAGCCAGTGAGAGCATTGAGGGAAATGACAAGTTCGACTTCGGGAGGGTCTGAGGGAGGGGTTATGTTAGTGATTTTAGGTGACTCAAACATAAGGGGAGTTTCAACATCCTCTTCCGAAATATCCTCAGAGATGGCCATAAAAAGATTTTGTTCCTTACATTTGTGGCCCGAGAAATATTTGTCATCACAATTATAACAAAGGCCTTTGAGTTGGCGTTCAGCCATTTCATCCCTAGTCAATTTTTGGATCTTTAATGGGGTGGAGGGAGTAGTGGGAGTTACGGGTTTAGGGCGAGGGATAAAGGAGGGTTTTCTGTTTTGAGAGGATACAACCTGTTGTGATTCTTTAGCTCTTTTAGTAGCCTCCACCCAACTCGAGGGTCGAGCCATGAGGACATGGGCCCGAATCTCCTCCTTGAGGCCACTGATAAAACACTCTCGAAAGAAAGCATCATTCATGCCCTCTGTTCAAAAATCTAGGCGCTCAAAGGCAGCTATGAAGTCTTCTATTGTTCCTGATTGTTTCAACTTTGTCAAATGGCCCAAATGGTTGGTGTGCGTGTCAAAGTGTTCATAAATCTCAGTCACAAATTGGGTCCAAGCAATATACCCTTGACGGGAAGTTTTTCTCCATTTCCACCATTGCCAATGTTCTTGATCTAGATGGAGAACACCATACCGGAGTTTGGCCAAGTCATCTGTAATGTCGTATAAATAAAAATAATGTTCCATTTCGGATACCCAACCAGTGGGGTCCAAGCCATCAAATTTGGTCACATCCACCCACGGAAGGCATAGGTCACACTGAAAGTGATGGGGCTGAAAGGTATGGGAATGGGAGGAATGTTCACCTTCAGTCTTTGGAGGTGCTTAAGAGAAATGGTCATCTATAGGGATCTTCATTTTGGTGCAGAGTGATGCAAAGACAGATTCAAGTTGGGTGGTCAGTTCTTGTTTTACTTCCTCCATTAAGGACTGCATGGTTGTATTTATGGTAGCATTGATGGATGAATCGATGGAGGCAACAGTAGCACTGAGTTATTTCACTTCTTTTTGGGTTTCAAGGAAACCATATTGCAAGGTGTTGAAGCGATCTTCCAGGTCTTGGCTACGGGTATGGGCCATGAGGATGGGTGAACTGAAAAGGGGCGGGCGGGGTCAAAAATGTTGCTGAAAAGTGATATGGATGAATGACATGAGGGCGAAGAGATGAATCCAATGGAATAGGTCTCAAATAATGGTGAAAAAATTTCTAGACTTTTTTTTTTTTTGTACACTTGCGGAGTTATACTCTGGTCTGAAGAATACTGCACGGATGAAATCCCCAAATGCTTAACCAGAAAGAAATGCATATTTACTTGGAAACTTGAACACAGTTGCGCGAAAAGAGATCTTGTATGTTTTAATTTGTTTATGTTTCTGTGCCCCCAAGGGTTAGGTATTCAAGGGTTCTACAGACAAGGGTTTTCCATGTGCTATAGCTCTCTGATATACGTGCACGGTCCAATAGTAGTACTCGGCCCAATATCTCAGGGCACTAACTAAGGAGGATAGACCGTACCCTTAGCCGTACTACCCGACTACCTAGGTACTAGAGAGTATCTTCTTGAGTGTTGTTCTCGGTGACACTATAGCAGTCCGATGACCAATAGGTTTATCTAAAGAGGGCTTCAGGAAATCTAGGCTGATCCGTACACAAGTGTTGTCTGATAAGATACCACTCGAAGGGGTACCAATAGGGGTTACAAGGGTGGCCAACAGATGTGCGCTTAAGAACCACTTGTATTTCTTGCGTGTATGAATCCCTCAACTGCGGTTTTACACACATAACGACAGATCTTTGTGGCTTAATGACGTCGGAATACATCTCTAGCCTAAAAAAAATATTCCCACAATTTCTGCCAAGGAAAGTGCTCTGATACCACTTGCAATATACCAGATACAAAAAGTATGCAGAACATAAATGAAATGCTAGAAATGGCAGAATAACAGTAATATAACCATCATAATCTCCACAATAACACAAAAATGATATAAGAACAACAATAGAAATAGCACTTTGATTCAGAAAGCAATGTTCATAGGCCACTTCGAGGGGGCAACCTCTAGTCGAGCAACACTCTGTTGCAATAATCTTCAAGCTAGAGTTTTCATACCCTCGACCCTTATTTATACTAAATATGTCTATTAAGAGAAGCATCTAGAGGAAGATCCTTCTAGAAGCAGAAACTTCTATTAGGTCTTCTTACATCCACTTTATTCTATTTTATTGAAAGGCCTTATTAATATTGACCTTTATTACATCCGAATATATTGATCTACCTATGTGCAGGTTAGGACCCTAACACGTCGAGTAGAAGTGATTGGGAGAGGAACTGCAAATGATAAGGCAAGAGATTGTGAGGAAAAATCAGGATTATTCGTTTACATGAGAGAGAGTGTGTGAGGTTTTTAGTAGAAAGAATTGGAGGGGGGCCCAATTTCTTATCATAGAGAGATGCTAAGACAAGAAAATTGGGAGGTTGGTGTGCACACACAACAAAACTGTAAGAAGAAGGATGTACAACTCATTGAGTTGGTCCTGATAAATTTGAGCACACCATTTGATGTGTTTGTGTTGAACTTATGCACCAACTAGCAAGGACGAAATAAAGATGGCAAGGACTACTCCTTTGAAGTTTTATATAAACTTTTGATTATTGATCAGCATAGATTGCTTGAAGATGGAAATCTTGGTGATAAACACTAGGCCCACTTGCTCAAGGTTAAGAGAAATATAGATTCCATAAATAAAGTCTTGTCTAATGCTTCTACACTGAAACCTGCATTTCATGACCAGGGACCCCAGAGACAACCACAATGAAGTCAAAAGAGGAATACATGTCATTACTATGGAAATACTGGACATGTCAAGAAGAAATGATTCAAGAAGTGAGACGATTTAGAGGAGAAGGTTAAGAGACTTGAAGGAGATGTGTCGATTGTCTGTTGACCCGCTGATAATTTGACCTTCCAAGTTGGGACTTATTAGGCCTTGATGTATCATACAATACAAAATAAATGGGTTGTTGACTCTAGGTGCACTCATCATATGGAGAAATGTGCCACTTTATTAATAAAGTTGAGTAGAGTAGAATCTATGTTGATGATGATTTTTATTTGGATGTTGATGGTTAGGGTGATGTAGCTTGTTGAAATGGTAAAATTGTCGACATCTATCATGTGCCAAATATTAGTGCCAATCCATTGTTTGTTGCTCAATTGGCCCAGACTAGTAAGATTGTGGAATTTTGGCCGAATAGATTCTATGTTCGGGATCTGAAGAAATGGAAGTTGATTGTCATTGATGGGCTTCTCGACCAGATGGAAAAGTCATATAAGTTTTGTAAATCGACTCGACTTAAATCTAAAACAACTACACTTATTTCTCACACTGATGAGATAAGTAGAATTTGGCATCAGTGACTCATACATCTGAATTTTCGACGTCTACAGGAACTAGAAACTCAAAACATGGTTGTTGGATTATTGAGGGAGTTTCCCTTTGAAGGTGTATGTAAAGCTTGTGTACTTTGGAAACATCAACCGGGACCTTTCAACTCTGGAAAATCATAGTGACCACACAACCTACTAGAATTGGTTCACAGTGATGTACGTTCTATCAACTTACC
This sequence comes from Picea engelmannii, assembly GCA_009831015.1. NCBI lineage: Eukaryota > Viridiplantae > Streptophyta > Pinopsida > Pinales > Pinaceae > Picea > Picea engelmannii. Next base: position 19,541 of record ML779931.1, on the reverse strand, counting down.
TTCACTGAAAAGTGCAAGGTATATTTTGAATTTCATTGATGATTTCTCTCGTTTCACATAGGTATTTTTCTTAAAGAATAAAAATCTTGTCTTTGATAAATTCAAAGAATTCTTGTCCTTTGCTGAAATGCAATGTGGTCGACCCATCAAATGCTTGAGATCATAAAAGGGTGGTGAGTATGTCAATCAACCCTGTGAAGAATAGCTACTTCGATTTGGTATTGACTTGAAGCGGTCAGTCCCTCACACACCTCATCATAATGGAGTTGCAGAACGCAAGAATCAGACGTTAGTCGAAATGGATAGATGTCTTATGCAGGATAAGGACCCACCTCCTTACTTCTAGGCTGAAGAAGTCTATTGTTCCAACTATCTACTCAATTGCATATTGACTTGAGTTGTTCCTTCCATGACTCCAGTCGAACGATGGTATGGGAATAATCCTTTTGTTGGCCACCTCCATGTGTTTGGATGTGTTTCCTTGGCCCAAATTTTTTATGATTTTCAAAAGAAGTTGGATGCCAAAAGTCAAGCTTGCATCATGATGGGATACTTTGAAGATTCGAAATCCTATCAACTATTTGATCATTCCAAATGACAAATTATTGTCTGACATAATGTATTTTTTCATGAGACGTCTTCTAAAGTTAAGTTATTGAATGCCTCCTTTAGATTGCAACCTTTTGTGAAATTACTACACATTTTTTTCCATTAAGAATTTGGGCATTTTGACACTGTTGTATTATTTAGGTCGGAGTATAACTCTTCCAGAGTAAAAATAAATAAATAAATAATGCTTGGTTCTTTCCCACACCCTTAGTTGAGACCTATCTCATTGGATTCTCCTTTCTGTCCTGATCGTTGTGATATTTATAATTTTTAGCCCCTTTTTTTACCACATGGACCCATACCCTTCCTGACACCTTTATTTCCCACTCATCCCATTGATTTTCTCTTGTTTCCCTTATCGTAGTGGTATATATAACTTATATGCTTTTCCATGGACCCACCCATGTTCCCCTCATGGATCCCACCCACCAAGAAGAAACCAATCAAGCAATGAATAATGAAATTACTTCTCTTCAAGCCCAAGCGAATAATGATATTCCTTCCATTCATGCCAAAATGGACTACATCTAGGAACAACTAGGTAGCCAAACTGTTGAAGTCAATTCCACTCTCCAACAATTCATGAAATAATTTCAAGGTCCTTCCTCCTTTGACACACCTATCTATACTTAATATGTTGACTCCAACCAACCTCTGCACTCTCATTCCAACTCCCTACCTTGTGACCCCTGTCTTCCTAGAGTCGAGGTGAAAAAATTTGATGTCTCGGATACAACATCCTAGGTCACTCAATTGAAACAATATTTCTCCCTACATGGCATTACAGATGCGTTGACCAAGCTTCATTATGGAATTCTCTATTTGGATCCAAAATGATGGAAATAGTGGCAATGGCGTAGAAATGCACGTCAAGGGTATGTTGTTTGGACACATTTTTTATTGAGATGTATGAATGCTTTGACATAGACACCCACCATTTGAGTTTCTTGTGTATTATTTTAAATGGAGTTCATTTTTAAACAAAGTTTATCATGACCATGATAAAAAAAAAATCCATATATATGGGATATAGGGGCTTAGCTAAGAGATAATCAAAGAGCTTAGAACTCCCAGTCTTTGTAGCTTGTTTTCATACTTGACATTATGCCTTCTAGTTTGAGGAAATATCATATTGGTTTAATTGATGAGATTCCTTGCATTATGATTATGAAACTCGTGAGAGTAAATTATGTCTAGTTCCTTAAAATGTAATTCTTGGGTAGAGAACTGGATGAATTGGAATGATAACACATGGCGAAGTGTTAATTAATAGTTTGTGACAATTTGCATCTAGTGTAAATGTGCATATTGGATGATGCATTAACTTAGTGGAATCTTATGAGAATGTCTCTCTGTTGACCCATACAAGAAAATAATTATTGTAGAATGATATTTTATCTTGGGAACAACCTTGTGATGAAATCGCTTGAGCAATCCTTCATCATGGTATATTTTATGAAATTTGTGTGCTTAGTTTGTGACCCTCCCTATTTCTGATTTATAGGTATTTATGAGACTGATGCCATGCATTTCACTATTTAAAATGAGTATGGTGGATGGGTTTTTTGCTTATGGTATGATGCTAGTAATTTTGAGGGTAATATGGACCTTTGAAATTTTGGTGTGAGTCAAAAGGATCTAATATATAATAGAGATCTGTTATCAAATTGTAGATGATTCTTCCTTGAAGGAATTTTGGGTTTGAATTGATGGAATTAGAGGAGAGACCTATTTGTTTCCTTATAGGGGTGTAGTAAAACCTCTAGAAGTGTTTTCCTTAGGAAACTTTTGGAAATTTCTAGAATTCTCCGAAGCAAAATTTTGACTGAGTATTATGTATTGCATCGAAATTATTTTCATATGATAAAGGGTGTATCACATGAAAATAATATTCATGTGATATGGCCTATATTGCATGAATAAATTTTACGGGTGATATGGTGAAGCTTGGAAAGATTGGAGAAAGTTTGGGACTTAGAAATTTTTGAAGAAGTTGGCTTATTGCATGAAGTTTTTCTTTGTGTGATGCAATGTATCACCCATGAAGATGAAATTCATGTGCTACATCGCAGGATGGGAAATATTCCTACAATGAGATAAAGGAGTAGACGAGGAAGAGATATCATGGAAAAAGAAAAGTTAATGCAATGTGATGTATCACACAAAGAAAATATTCTTGAGGTACATTGTAAGAACAAAATATTTCAAGTGAGACAATAAGAAGGAGAGCCTCACTTTGTCACAAGAAAGGAATTTTTCTTGAAATGAGACAATGAGAGGAAGAGATATTTGTCATGGAAATGAAAATTTTAAGGGAAGCAACATCTCGCAAGAAAAATATTTCCTTGCGACATGCCGCAAGCAATGAAAATTTGTGTGATGTGACAAGAAGAGTAGCCGAAGAGAATATAAGAGAGAAAATATAACGAACCAAGGGATAAGGAAAAGAAAATCGGCATGGATAATGGTGGAGGAAGGGACGTGTCACGTAGAGAAAATTTTATGAATGCAATGTATTTCATCCATAAAATGTTTGTATGTGATACATTGCATCGACAAACATCTTAAAGGATGCAATATGGGATGTGAAGGCTTCATCACATAAGTAAATATTTTCAATGGCACAATACATCATGCCCAAATATTTTAAGGGTGCAATATGTTGCAAAATGGAAAAACTTCAAAATTGGGATAGAGAGACGGGAGGACAAAGAAGAAGAATCCCTTCTCACTAGGAAGAATGATTTCCCAATTGCAATATGTTGCACAAGAAATATCTTTGGAATCTGACATGGTGCAAAAGAAACATGTTTTGGGTGCGATAAAAAAGTTTAGAAGAGTTCGACAAGGAAGAAAATAGAAAGGAGAGGAAAGAGGGGGAGGCCTTTCTGAAGGGAATAATTTTTCCCAAACTATGATACGACGCATGACAAAGTATTACGAGGTGCGACAAGAAACTTGTGGGAAGTGCGAAAAATAAATTTTCCAAAGATGTGATAAGCCAAAAGGAGGCGGAAAATGCCTTGGTAAATGTGAACTTAGGAGTTGGACATACAAGGAATGATATGGATTCGTACAAATTCCATGTATGTAAGGTTGGCATGTCACTTGTATAGATGATAACATGGTAGGAGAGAGAAGGATCTTATGGAAAACTTTAAAGGGACATAACTTCTCTCTCAAATATCAGAATTGAGCAAGAGTATAGTTATTGGAAATCTCTCAACAAGTAGAATACCTTCATAAGTTGAAAATTTACTTTGGAACTATGTCCATGAGGAAAGATTTTAAATACCGCACCTCCTCAATGCTACTTAGGGGGTTGGGTATATTACATTAATGATAGGGACCAAGAGTCCTAGTTGAACTCTTCTTGATTGCATGAATACAAGAGGTGTGTAGGTTCTCCTAAAGAGATGGAGTATTTTACTCACATCCCACTCTCATATTATCCATTAAATTGAAGCTAGTCCTTCTACTCACCATCCACAAAATCAATTGGTCGAGAGTTAGGATAAGGCACTTGGTAAATAACGTAGACAATACTAAAAGACGTAGGTAGCTAGGATTAATAATCATCCCCTTGGACCTCCTTACCTTTCCCCTCTAGTTAACTCATATCCCCTTAGATGATTTTTCTTACTCAATTGGCATTACATATTTTATTAACTTCTTTAAATATAATATTTACAAGTTTTAAAAACTACCATGGAAAATATACATCATGATATGTAGAAAGGAAATAATGAAAAGTGCATGTTTACACCACTTGTAACATATACATAATTATATCCAAGACATCCAAAGAGATGAAAGTGGGATATTGTATCCCCTCCCCCTTGGAATAACATCATCCTTGGCATTTTCTTCTTTTAAACAATACTTTATGTCTTAATTTTTTAGTTGTGCTTTCAAGGCCATTCTCTTCACTGCAACTTTGTCTTGTTATTGGATATATTGGATGGTAATGTTCAATCATCCCTTTTTACTTCCTTGCACCCCCTCCAAGGCCGTTATCATTTCATCACATGCCTATAACAACCATCAAAGGAAAAACATGCATATCATAGACAATTTATGTGGTACTTATCTCATTCATAAAAATTCAAATTTCATACTTGAATCATATATATTAATAAAAAATATTAAAAATGAAACTCATCCCAATGCTTATCTGTACAAACATATATCGTCTCCATAAGGCTTCCATGGGTGAGATTTATCTCATTGTTTTCTCTAACACACCCAAACATATATTGCCTTCTTAATCCTAGCTAGTATTTGTCATGAATCTCTCACAAAACATTCACTCCACTTGCTATTCCTTTCCACACTCTCCTTTTAAAGATCTAAAATCCCATTCGTTGATAAATAATCCCTTGGTAAATACTCCCTTTCAAGGCTTTCATGTGAAATAAGAGTGCATACTAATAGAGTCTTAATGCTAGGGTGTCCCACTAGTGCATTAGATAAATTTGTGTGGAAGAATCATTTTCTATGGTATCATGATTGCCAATATTTATGTAATAATTTATAACTCAAATAGAAGGTCCTCCTAGAATTGCACACTTCTCCTATAGGAGGACATTGAGGGTTATTGAAAACTTACCACGAGATCAAGAAGGAGTTTTTCTAGGAAGGTCTTAAAATTGATGTTCACAAGTTTGTGTCTGAATGTGTGGTCTACCAATAGAATAAGGGAGAGACAATCAAGACACCAGGTCTTCTACAACCATTATCTATACCAAGTCAATGTTAGGAACAAGTTTCAATGGATTTTATTACAGGTTTACCCAAATTTGAAGGAAATGCCATAATCATGGTAGTGGTGGATCCAATGAAAAAGTATGCCCATTTGTTTTCTCTTTGTTATCCTTTTAATGCAATTACAATAGCCACAACATTCATGGAAATAGTTCAAAATCTACATGGAGTCCCCAAGATTATTGTAAGTGACAAAGATCCAATTTTCAAGAAAAAATTTTGCAGTGAATTATTTTCTTGTGTAGTTGCTGAAAACTTTCTATAGTAGGAAGTGCAACACTATGGTCGGCTAGGATAATTCGGAAAATAGAATCTTGCTAGGGATTGAGAAAATAAGAGAAATGGAACAGGAGGTGATCAAAACAAGACAAAAGATTAAGGCAACCTAAGACCAACAAAAAAGATATGCAAATAAGAGTAGAAAATATAAAGAGTTAAAAGTGGGAGATAATGTATATCTAAGAGTTAGATCCCAAAGGAGTTCTTTGAGAATGGGAACTGGTGCTAAATTGGCACCCCGATATTGTGTACCTTTCGAGATTTTGGAAAGATTGGGGCCACTAACATATAGGTTTATATTACCTCCTAATGTTAAAGCACACAGTGTTTTCCATATCTATTTACTTAAAAATTATGTATATGATTCTAATCATATTATTTATTGGATTCTGATCCAAGTGGAACCAAAGGGAGAGATCTCGCCAGAACCTCTATGCATACTAGAGAGGAAGGAAATGTTGCTTCTAAATCAATCCATCACCCAGGTATAGGTGCAATGAAATCACTTTAGGCCAGATGAAGCTATGTGGGAATTGGAGGATGTTGTGAGAGAGACATACCCATTTTTGTTCTCAACTTAAAGAAAATGTTGTAAATATTATATCACCAACGATGATGTTCCTTCAAGAGGATGGGATTGTAACATCCCCATTTTGACCCCATGTTTAAATTGTAATTAAGGATATTTATCATTGTTTATGATGGCATTAATATTGTGTTATCTTACCAGGTTGAACTAGATAAATAAAGGACAAAGTATATGCATCTTATTTTTAATTAATGAAAAATACCAATGATAATTGAAGCAACTCCTACATGAACCATGATAAGATGAGTGGGGAATGGTGAGGGGGTTTTATGGGTTCACCGTGTAAATAATTCCAAGCCATCCTTTCCAAGACTATTTTTCTAATATTTGAATTTGAAATTTATTTCACTCATTTTACCTCCATCTCAAATCATTTAATTAGAAAAGTCTAGTTGGTTGAAATGTCTCCTTCCCATAATTATGGAAGAATGGAGTAGTGGTTGAGAAGTATCTCAATATAAAATGCATGGGATGGGAAAGAGTACCCACCTTGAAATTCATAGATGACCCACGATGCTTGGGAAAGAGATTCAATCACGATATTGTGGGGGATGCACATGAATTTGTAATCATACAGACTTTGCATTTAGAGTTTTTGACACTTGAATCCATCATGATAGAAATGACAACCTATTGAGGATATGAATCCCTCTACGTTTTTAGAGTGGTGGTACTCTTGTTTGGATAAAATATATATCTGTGATATCTTGGATTAGGAGAATGCTAAGGAAACAAACCCTAGATCTTTATTGCTTGAAATTATGAAATGATAGGGTTCTTCAATAACCTAATATGATATTTTAATGCAACAAGAAGTCTTTAAAAATTTGAAAATATTGAAGGAGGGCTTCAACATCAGAATTTATTTATGATCAGCATTCACACACACAATCTTCTTAATCATATATAAGCACATCCATCTCTTCTTTATGAAAAATAGGAGAGAATAATTTGATCATCTCAAATAATTTTAAAAGAGTATTGATATCAAGATCAAAACGGTATTTGATAGGTCAATCCCAAAAACCTCATACTTAAGACTCAGAGTTACAAGATGCAATCGAAATCAACCCTGAAGAAATTATTTGTGGAGTCTATATATGAAAATATTCTTCATTACAAAAGTTTTTATAGTCATGTATATGGTTGTAAACACTTCATAATCATACAAGAAAAATATTTTGGAAGAATACAAGAAGAACACTCAATAACTTAGCCTTGCGCCCAATTCAGAGACTTAAGCATAAAATTATGAGAATTGGTGTAGAAGAATAGAAAGAGTGGAGAAGATGGAGATCTCTCGTCATTGATCATAATATTTGATATACATTCATGGTGGTACCTTCTTCTACCTATGATCTTCTTACCTTCCCCTCTAATAATTATTATTCTAGGAACCCTTGGTGAAGCCCTTCTTCTCTTTTCAAAATGAGATCTTCTAACTACTTGAGTAGTTAAGGTTTTTTTCTTTTGAATTTCCTATACAATAACTTTCTTGAAATATTCTCCCAAACTAAAGCCTCATTAATTCATCATTAATGAATTCACATCATTAACATATGTAACTTTTAAATGGTTCCCTTTCCTTTTTTAATATTTTTTTTTTAAATAAACTTTTATTTTCAAAATTCAATTAAGTTCCCCTTTAAAGAGGGGGACCATGTTTTAATTTTATGAAAGTGATAATAAACTTTGTGGCCATGTAAATCACTTCATATGTGATATTAATCGTCATATCTTTCCAACGATATAAATTTTTCCTAAATCCGTCATCTAAATCTCAAGATATGAGCTCGTGAAGTTGAGTTGTCACGCATGCCCATTAAAAATGAAGCGGAATAATATTTTAAATTCTTAAGAAAATTTTGCAACCTCGACCTTTTAAACATGTACCATCATCTTCCACGTCTAAATACCTCTCCAACAATATAAATTTTGTGCGATACCGACACCCAAAGCTCAAGTTATGGCCTTCGCGAGATTAACGCTCAACCACCGTTGATCAAAATTGATGGGCAAATTTGGGCCTTTGGATCAAATTTCGTCATTCCTTAACAAAAAATTGAATTTTCTTCATAAATTTTATCCCATATTTATGGGCTCTTCCAAATATGTAGTGTATATATTGAAAAGTATGATATATACTTCATGAAGAAATGACCAAACTATAGAAAAACAGGAGTCTGTCCCTTAGAATGTTGATGAATTAAATAATAATTTTAGAACCTCGTCATCGTCCACCTCACGTCTAGTCAGCACTAAGTCATCATTGATTCATCACCCTGCATGTAACCAATGAAAATACACCATGAGTCACCAATAATATGCTTCCATGTGGCATGATCTCATAGGTTTATGAAATTGTCATGTCATCCATTAATCGGCTACCATGTGGCACCACTCTTTGATCTCCATGTCGCATTACTCCTTGATATCCATGTGGCACCACTCCATGATGCCAAGTGTCATGATATTATTGGATGTCAAATGTAATAATTTTATTGGTTATGAAATAAATATTATAAAAAGGTTATAAATTAAATATTATAAAAAAGTTAAGGTGAAATGTTTTAAAAGGAAAGGAAATGAGAATGTAAGGGGAAAGGGAAGAGTGGGTAGTTAGGGGGAGGGGTAGAAATGTAGGTGGTGGAAGAGGGGAGGGAAAAATGTAGCAAGAAGAGTGAGAGGGAGTGATGTAGGATGAAGTGAGGGGAAGGGTAGTTAGG
>ML779930.1:1399417-1409943 GCA_009831015.1 Picea engelmannii | reverse complement strand
AGTCTTTACATTCTTTCAAAGCAATTTAATTTCAATAATTTAGTTATACCCTCATTGGTCAAACGGTAGGCATTGTGCCTCCACATGACCGGAATAGTGAGGCAACAATAATTTCATCTAATTTGTAAAGCAAGCAATAATCCCATTTCATTATTTGTTTAAGGAAAACTAATAAAGCATCACAATACATTTACTTTTCCCCAACGTTTGCCCCGTATTCTCTCCCCTTGCCACTTAGTTGGATCTTGGGTGACAAGAAAGGGAAAAGGTTGGAGGTAGTAATTAGGCATCCACAACCAATTGTTGTTCTTGCACCATCAAAACAAATAATTGGGAAGAAGCTCGGGGTGCTAGGTCGGGGACGATCTCACGACGCTCGGCGTCCTCTGGGTGGAGTACCTTGCAAACTTTGGGTTTGACCTGCGAAGCTAGGGTAGGCCTCGTTGCCATACTTTTTGAGCATCCAACACTCTCTTTTGGTGTGAACAATAATGGTTTTTGGGTAGTCACATAGTCTAGGACACGATCATTCACACCTAACCCCCCTAATCAAAGTGACACACAAATTTACTAAAATCAAATTACACACTACATTTCATAATACTTGCAACACATTTTCATTTCACAACATAATATCTCAATTTTATTTTGCAAGCAATCTTATGGTGGTGTGATTCATTTTTAATCAAGTTCTCATTTCAAGTCTCACAATCACATTTAAGGCAATTTGAGTTCTCATACATTTGATTTTTAAAGCAATCAACATTTCAAGGCAATATCTACGTTGTGACATCTTATGTGATTGGTCTAAAATCTAATTTCCCTTTTTGTACATTTGTAATATCATCTAATGTGCTTATTCATGTTCATAAAGTTTTATGTATGATATATTTCATCATTTCATTTTGTGAGTTGAATGTTTCATTTATCTAATTATCTCTTTCATGTGTATGGTGTAATCATCTAAATTCATCTTGTTCATTGTAAGCTATTTTCCAAATATTTAATTTGTATCATTTCAATTTGTATATCTCAATTGTAACGTAATTCTTGTTGTATCCTATGGCATTATTTATCTATTGTATAAGTTGTATCTAATCATTTAATTGTGTAATCTAATTGACCCCTTGCCCAACCTTAGGCACTAGTCATAGTTGACTTAGGGAAAGGCTTGATTCTCATTCTAACGATTTGCATTTGCATTTTTGCTTGCCATATAGGCTATCTTCCCCTCACCTTTAACAAACTAAAATTAACTCCTAGAATTCATCTAATAATTCGCATAGTAACTAGGGTCTATCCCCCTTGGCTTCCCTAGGAGTAAGCCTAGACGGAAGAGGTTCAATTCAAAGTGACAGCGTGGGCTTTGAACCTAGGTTTTGTGCCTCTAAGGACACACTAAGTGAGCAGGACTTAGCTCACGTTTGCAAGTGTGTATAAGGACGACAACACTCCCCAAAACAAGAGATAGTCCCATGTCCTCTCTCTTCTCTGGAGTTCTCCCATCACTATAAGCTTGATGAGGCCATGATGGAACAATCTACTGTTTGTTTTCTCAGGTTTAGCTTGGACTTTTTGTGCCATCTTGGCGAGGCTCTTATGAAGATAATGAGGCAAGTTCAGAGGGTTTTTGCCTGTGAAACGATTGATAAGACTAAAATGGTATAACATGACCCTGCCATACCTCCCTTCACACGTTATGTACACTTGAATAACCTTCAACAATTTTTTCCATTTGTCTTCCAAGTAATTCCTGGGAACATCCTTTTGCCAAATAATGCTCTGGAATTCTGGCTTAAGGTAAGATCTAAATTCAATGTCTTTAATGGCAATGGTCTTGAACCACCTCTCACCCTCTCCAAGCATTTTAGTTGTTGCAACAACACTAGCCTCATCTATCTGCATTTTCAGAGGACCCAATTTCACTTTGGCTCCATCAAAACTTTTGGCAAACGCCTCTACAATTCCCTAATGATACCCTTGTAATTTTTCACAAAACCTGTAACAGTTTGCATCCTTGAACATTTGACAAATCTATGGATGAGATTACAGATAGGAAACATCTTGCAGCTCCCTCCTGAGCAATGCTCCTCCAGTAGTCATCTGCAAAAAACCTGTTAATATCTCGAAAATACTGAAATCTGGGTTGATGGATGGGAGGTCGGTGCTAGGAAAAAGGAGAGAGGAAAAATAGATGAGGGAAATTCGTGAGACCAACAAATTTTGTGGATGACTGAGATTTTGAAAACAACCACTTGGCGAATAAGGAACCTTAGATCATGATTTTTACTTAAAACCGACTAAGACATACCTCCATGTGATTTGCTGCACGAAATGGTAATGGCGAATGAAATCATGATTGGGGTTTTGGATTGATATCTTGGGGTTTAATGATTTTTTGAAACATCAATTAGAATCATAATAAACCACCCAGATCGTGACAAATGATCCTCATAGATGATTCGACAGCATATAAGATCATCATGACATGTGTATTGATGGCGGTTTGAGAGTCCGATGGGACAGTCTAACTGTTGGAGAAATTATGCCTCTCAACAGCTTAGAGTGCCTCACACATGCTATTTTTGTTGCCGAAAGCGACAACTTTCGGCAGCTTAGAATGCTTTGAAAAATGGCCCTTAGTTGCTGAAAGTGAAATTTTGGATTTTTTCCTAATAAAAGTACAGACTCATCACTTTTTGAAAAGACAAGTCTAAAACTTAATTTAAAGACTTTTTCACTTGAAATTCAACGAAGCTTCATCTAGTGACCATCCTATCACCTAATGACATAAAAATTAGAAAATTTATTTGAGGAGATAATCAGGCCAGCAAGCCAGGAATTTCATCATGAAACCCACAAATAATATCTGAATCAACAGATCTCCTATCGTTATAGGACACTAACAGGGTGAAGGGGTTTTATGCACATCTTTAATAAATATTGATGATTAGTGGTGATTGGAATTGCTATGATCCCTGTGACTTATGAGCCCATGGAGGGCGTAGCTGTTGATGTGCATAACCATGCCCAACGGACAGGTACCGATGGAAAGGTACACATGGGGAGATGATCATTTCGGACCTCCATGGGGCTGAAGATACCACCCAATGGATACTGAGACCCCAACAGGGGGCAGGGACAGGGCAGAGCGTTTGTCCCAGGGAAGAGCAGAAGAATCCACCAGAGGCAACTGAGCAGACCTGTACCTAGGGGGATTGAACTCTCTCCACAGAAACATTGGCCTTAGAAGGCCCAAGATGTTTCCCAGGAAGCCCATGATGTCAACCAACAATATGGATGTATTGGGAGGCAGATATGGAAGTATTAGCATGTGTGGCAACTTGGAGAAGCCCAAGGAGGGCTAACGTTTTGCTCCAGGAGGCTGCATTTTCCATAGAAGGAGCTAGTGTCACCCTAGAAAGGGAATGACGTCTCTCTGTTGCTTGATTAGGGTTTAATTTTCAAACATTTAATGTAAAACAATATGATTTTAGTATTTTGGCCTTGTCGGCCTTTTTATGACCTAAAAAGTAAATTGAGGTCATTGTACTGTATAAATTGAGGGTTTTTACCTTCATTTTTTCATCATCTTTCACTCACTCATTAGTGAGGTCTGAAATTTGCACCATTCTTAGGGTTATTGGCTGAAATTGTGAGGCGCACTTGTTGAAGGAAGACTTTTTCTTGGCATTTTGGCATTTCTCTTGGTGGAAGGTATTACAACTAGGGTTTTGCTATGTGATTTCTTGGTTAAATGTAAGTGAATTTATGCAAAACTTCTTTATTGAATGGTTGTAGTGTTATTTTATTACATTTGTTATTATAATTTGTTGAATCAAACCCTAGGTGACAAGCACACATTGAAGGTCCTTGTCTCATGTCCCTACCAAGGTTTTAAGCCATTTTATTTGATGAAGTGAGATAGAGCCTTGCCTTAGCAACACTCTATCCTTTCTTTCTAGCCTTTGAATTGTTGAAGAGGATAGAGCCTTGCCATAGCAACACTCCATCCATCTTCTTCCTTGCTAGCTGTGTTTCTTATTTGTTGAGCTAAGAAGGAGAAAACACACCAAGGCCTAGTTCCCCTACACCTTGGTGAGCCGATTTTCCCTAGGGTTTGCTTAGTAAAGCCTTTCTTTAGCAACGCGTTGCTTACAAACCCTCTTGTATTACCTCTTATCAACCATTACTCAAGCTAGCCGTTTCCATTAAGCTAAGGAAGGAGCAGAGAGCACTGAGGCCTTTCCATAGAAACACCAAAGTGATCCTCTCTCCCCTAGGGTTTCATCCTTGAGGCCTTGCCATAGCAACACCTCACGGTTTAACTCTCTTGTCCTTAGTTTTACCACTTTCACTTGATCCTTCAACTTTTGCGTCCTCCTTTTGACTCCATATACTCTAGGAGTGCACTGATCTAAGGCCTTTTGTGTTGAGTAACTTGATCCTACAAACTTCCAATACTTTGAACAAACCCTAACCATTACTAACCCTAGCCTAGACTAATTCTACTAACCCTAGTGTTGTCATCATCTTCTTGTTCTATAAACACATTTGTGCAGCTTTTGTTTTACTTTAAAAGAAATTGAATAGTTGGTTAAGGCATTATCTATGACGTGTTGATTTTGTTACATTGAATGCCAAGTTTCTTTAAGAATTTATTGAGAAGTAATATTGTAGTCATTCATATTGTACAATTGTTGAATTACTTCATCAAGTACTATTTATCAGTTTCTTATTATCAGAAAGTCATTACATGAAGTACTAACCAACAAACAAACTTGCACATGTAGTTTCATTGTTGCTTTGTTCTCGGGCAGGGATACTTCTTGGTTATACTTTCGGTTATCTTTATTGGCTATAAAGCCGAACTTTCTGATCAGGTGGTGACTTGTGAGGGGGGAAATTATCCTTTTAGCTCTTAAGCCTTATGCCTTCTCAAAACCCCAGGTCATCGAGGACGTCTCCCCTGGGCCTTGTTATCCATAAAAGTTGCACTAGGATGGACTTCCAGTGAGCCGTCAAAGTTTGAACATTATTGTTCAAAATTCAGAGTTCAGAAGTTCAGTCGATCATAAAGACCAACCTTTTATCTTTACATTTCCATGAAAAATTGTAATAAGAGATGTTGCATGATGAACTTGTAAAAGGTCTTATCCACCTTAAGTCCTAAGCGTGAATTATACTCTGGAGTGTTTTTTCACTTACTAATTATATTTTTCCGTTTTCAGGCAATTTATAATTTATGAGTTTTTTCACTCAATCCCTCCAGAGCTGGAGTATATGCCCATGGTTAGGCTTGAGCATGGATATAAGCCTAATTTCTAATGTATATTACCATGCTAAACATTCTCCTAGAGTCTTATGGAAATGTACTAAGTCCCCCTTAGGATTTTTTAATTTTTTCAGTTAATTAAAAAATTGTCAGAATTCGACAATTTTTAATTAAAAAAAAATGTATTAAAAAAGTGGTATTAGGGGACTTAATATGCCATGGGGGTGCTCAGTTTTGAACCTAGAGCACCCATATTACCTAAGTACCCACTTGGTTGAGTAAAGTTAGTGATTTTAATCACTTAAAAATTAATTTTACTCCAAAAACCCAAAAAAGTCAAATAAAATCATAAAAAATCAGCAAGGGCAAAAATCAAGGAAACATATGGGGACATGTTGGAGACAAATAAAGCCTCAAAATACTATGTGGCATCCACAAGATGCATTATAGATTTGATTGAGGTGGATTGGGTGAGTTGTCATCAAGTTTTAAGCATGTTCTCTTTGAGAAGTGCACCCCTCTTGGAGAGGTGGCACATCCTTGAGTGGGCATCCCACCATTTTGAGAGGTGCTGCATCCTTGGTCCTTCAAAATCTGTGATTTGGCATCTTAGATTGGATATGGGAGAGGTGGCCACCCCTCATCCCACACTTGGCACTACTTCACTCTCCAAGTGGTGCACCTCCTTCACCAAATGGTGCGCCCTCCCTCATGGGAACCTTCACCCTTTTGCTATATAATGAAGCGTTCTCCCATTTGCTTAGTTAGTTGGAGCTTGAGACTTATGCTATTGTAATAGTGATTCTTCTTTCATACTTGGAATAAAAAGTCTTTGGAGGCTAACTTGGTGTGGATCTATGTGTGATTGCTTATTGTCAAGTGCATTTTTATGAAGTGATATTATTCCATTTTATTTTCTTTTTGAGATTTGTTCAAGTTTGCCCTTTGTAAGGAGTACTATTACTCACAAGGAATAGGATTGTAGATCTTGCTTGATTTTCATGTCCTATTTGTTATCTATTCTAGAAACCTAAAATGTGCATTTTATCTTTTGTTTAAGCTAATGTGCCATTCAAGCTTCTTTGTAGGTAACACCAAGATCTAATAGGTTGATTGCAAGTTTTGTGGACTTTAGAGATCTCACTTGGAGGGTTGGATGAGATTTCTTGCTCTTACTTCCTCTCCAAAAGTTTGAAGGATGATAGCCCCTATTTCTATGCTAAAAGAGACTCCATTATTGCCCAAGATTCCAAGGGTTTAAGGAAAACTTTTCTTCTCATCTCCTCCTCAAATTAAAGTTAAAAGATTTCTGTTATTTCAATTCTTATCCGCAAAGAAAGATTTCAATTCATAGAAGTACTAAAAGCTATCTTCCTTTTGCAACTAAAAGCAAGTAGATTAGATCTCTTTTCTAGTTTGCAAAGTGCTATCTTAGTCCCTTTTTTGCTGAAAATCTAAAGGCTGAAGATAGGTGTTTTATCAAGAGTTTAAGTGAAATATTTGAGCAATAGCTTACTATTTTATATTTCTGTTTTAGGACAGCGAAAAGAATAGTAAGAAAAGGGCTTTTTCAAGTTAGTTTAAATTCAGAAATTTACTAGTTTATCATAGAATTGTACTTAGAATTTTTTTTGGTTTTATAAACTAATAACCCAAAGCACTCTTAAAGTGTCTTTGTCCATATTTGCATCTTGTTTGTTCATTGATTTTGTGCAGGTTGGTGCAACGAAAAGAGGAAATTCTACTGAAAATCCAAGGACTTGAAGTTTCTAAGACCCCCAAAGTGGTCCTATCTTATTAAACATTGTAAAAAAGTGAAATTTTTCAGTTTCATGATTATATATAAGGATCCAATCTCACTTGAAGGGATTTAAAGACTCTTAAAAGAGCACTTGTAACCGTGGAAATAAAATCAGTGAGCCAAGGGAGGCTTCACTTTGCTTTTCCCCTCGGGGGGGTGTGTCGCACTTCAGGATCTTCCTTTTGATTGGTTTCTTGTCTTTCTCTTGTTTTGAGTACTTCAATAGGTTCATTTCAGTTCTAAAATTAAAATCAAACAACAATCTAGATTAGATTTCCTTTTGCAAAGTAAAACACTAATTGCTAGATTAGCTTTACTTACTGTAATTTCAAGTTGGCAAATAAACCATCCCCTCAACTCCTCAAAAGAGGCCTGGTTAGTGTGGATTAGTAATTAGTCTCAAATTTCAATTCAATTATTTATTTTCTTGTTTAAAATAAACAAATTCCCCTCATCTCTCAGTGCGGTTCCTGACCCTTCCAGTTGCGAGCTAGTCTCGATCTACTAGAAGTAAGTTTCATACACGCTATTCTGGTCAGTGGTTGATAGATTAATTAGGACAATATCTAAAGTAGTTATCTTAATGCGCAGGAAAACGCCTTGAAGTGACCTGCGAAGTAAGGCAGACCCTCTCGGGACCTGGCTTCCCACCCGTTTTGGACATCCAACACTTTGAGTGAGTTTATTGGTGAGACCATTGGGTTTCGGTAAACTCTCCGCAAGTTTCCAAACAAAGAGCTAACCTCCAAGGAGGCCCAAACCATTTCATTAACTAAACATCAATTTATTCTAATAAAACACACGAACTACATTGCCCACAATTCACTTTAAGGCACTGGTCTCAATTTTCACATTTAGCAAAACCACATGCTTCATCTTCAATTTGGTTATCTATTGGAAATAAATTAAAATGAAACTTTCATCTAACAATTGTTTCTCAGTATCCTTTTGATGCAAGTATATGCTTATTGATTATATATCATGGTGAATGCTTACTTAATGTTTTATCAGTTTATGGTTGATTGTTTAAAAGAATAATAAACTCCTAGATTTCTTTTTTTGTACTTAGATTATTTCAAAGCCTTAGTATATTTGTTAGGGACTACCCCCCTTGGCTTTGCTAGGATTTGGCCTAGACGGAGGAGTTGAGGATTAGTTGACAACACCTTAACTCTCACTTGCCCCCAAGGACACATTGAGTGGATTGAAGATTTCTTCCACGTCTCCCAGGTGTGTATAAGGCAACAACATGCCTTAGCTCCCTAAACCGAAAGAACCTTCCCATCGAGGTGACAGTGGGTGGAATCAGTTCAGTTACACTAGTTTAACCTCTTTTCATCCATCTATTAGCCTAACTACAAAATGTGCGATAACAAGGTTCAATTAGAGGTACGCATCCATCTTTGGTACCCATGTTGTAACCAAAAGATGATATGATCGATCAAAAGTGGGTGGCTCCATTTTCCCAGCTTTTCGTCCAAGTTCATTCATACCTCTGTAACACTCCTTGGATCTTCTTTTCATATTCAAGTGGAAGTACTCTCCCATAGAGACTTGTCTCCTAAATCCTATGCTCATAGTATTGTATTCCCTCTCTGTCGTTTCCCATTCTTCTCCCAGGTTTTTTGAATCTGATGCATTAGCTTCCCTTCTTTGTGTGTTGAGGAAGGTAGGCATGTATGGCCTAGGGGTGGTTCTGATGAGTGTATGGGAAAGAATCGACTCTCCCTCATTGGAGCGATGCTCCTCCATTTGACCTCTGTGTATAGATTCTTCATGATTCCCATTGCCTCCACGAGATCCACTAGCTTCATGATTTCCACCATACAGGGGTGGGTCTTTGCCATGCCTCTAATCCATCAAAAAATGAGAAAGAATTCCTTGATGTTTATTCAATTCTTCCAACATTGTTATCATTCTATCTTGTCCCCTTTGAAAAATGGTAAGAGATAAGTGGAGTGGTTCTACATTTTGGCCAGAGTATGATGCATGCTTTCTTGATTTCTCTCAAGTATCTCTTTCACTGTATGGGCTACTTTATCTGCCAAAAGTTCATTCTCTTCATATGTAGCATTTTCTGTCACATGTGTCTCTCCCATGTTGCCTTCCTTCTCTTTCTCTTCTGGATTACTTGTCACGGGCTAGCCCCCACGACCTCTTCTTCTAGTGATCTTGTTACTTTGCAGAGGCTGGCGAAGGAAGTTCTCTCTAATACCACTGTAATGTTCCCAACCAATTTTCGGCCAAGAACTAGGGTTTTTGTTTGATGTTTTGTGCTTTGTTTTGCAGATTGCTACTACAAAAAGATGTGTTGAAGTATTTTTTTTGAGTTTATTTCATAGAAGACATCATAACAAGTATGGAACACATGATAATAAAGTAAACACATAAACAAAGATAACAAGATTCAGATATGACCTTTATTTAGATAGAATAAGTGGTCTTCATACATAGATCTACAGAACAGGTACAATATAGAAGATATAGAGACCCTAGGTCTTCCTCCATTGAATATAGTTGATTATAAGATTAATTTCTTTCCCTTCTTGAATATATTCCTTCATATCCCTGCTAGTACAGCCTTGAATGACCAGATTTGGAGATAGTATGGCCCTGGAAGGCTATATCTGGAACTGGTACGACCCTGACTGGCTAGAAATGCTCAATATTTCAGCCTCCTAGTAAATGACTTCCAAATAATGCCAAAACACCCTCAAACTGTAGATCAAGGGATCTAGAGTAGGAATGAAGCAATTCAGAGTAAAACCCCCCAAGGTTTCACTCAGATCTGTGAGTATCCTCAATGGGAGTTGCACCCTCCTTCAGAGATTCCTTCTGAAAAAAATAAAATAATTCAAGGGAGGTACCCCTGGTATCAATGTTGCAAAAGGGCGCTATGACCCTGTTGACCGCTGGGTTAGCACAGAGGTCAACTCATTTCATGAAGATTATCTATGTCGAAGACAACAGGGTTCTACTGGGTGTTTTTAAACACCAGCACTTATATTTTTGTAAACGGAATCTCCGCACCCCTGCGAGGGTAGCAATGTAATAATGTCTGCATGGATCATAGTTAGGTCAGGTACCTTGGATGTTGGCATCAGAGGAGTTCCTTGCATCGAGGTTTTTTAATCTCAGGGGATTAATGCGGCCTAACTAGTCGGGTTAATTTTCTGGAGTTTTTTCCCTCCCAGGCTTCCTCCAAAGTGGTGTAAGGCGCTCTAGTGACCACATACAATGAGTAACCTTTTAGGATGATTGTAAATGACCATGCAAGGCAATGTCTTGAGTCTTGAGAGATTCCACTGAGTCTAAGTCATTTTTTTTAATTAATTAATTATTTAATTAATTAATTATTTTTGAGCTTAATATTGTAAAAACTTCGTCTTTGGGAGAAAGATAGGGGTATTTGTGCTCAAAATGAATGGAATAGCACTCCCTACACCCACT
>ML779930.1:1361189-1383227 GCA_009831015.1 Picea engelmannii | reverse complement strand
TATTGTAATATGATTTGAGATTGATATATTGTATGAGCTCATTGTTGTTAACTCTTCACATGTTGTATTTCCCTTAGGCAATTTCATGCTTTCCTAGTTAGTGTTTCAATGCTTTCTTAGATCAGTTTGATTTCAGCAACATACATTAGATTAGATTAGTTCTACTTCAGTCCTGCATATACAGTGCGTGTGCTTCGTCAGTCTACGTACCCCAGGTTGACAATTAAATAGTTGGGCAAGTACTATAACGACATATATTTCGCCTAACATAAACTAGGGTCCCATGTACAATTGTTCATGTGAACCCCACATGGAAGATATCGGCACCCAATAACCAACTGAAAATGATGCTCCCAATATTGATACCTATCACGTGGATCCAAATAAGAATATTCATCCACATAGTGGGAGATGATCAAAGATGAATATGGAACAGACAATACCATTGTAGAATATGCATGCTGCACGCTGGTAACTAGCTCTTGATGTGGGACATTGATGTTCTCTACAGAAGGTGGAGTAGAGTCATCAAATAAAATATGGAAGTGGTTGTCATCCCAGAAATGACAAATATCCATATACTAATCATCGCAATCGGCCTCAAAATCATACCAAGCATATATTTCTTGATTATATTCATCCATGAGGCCCTCCATAAGAAATCTCTCCTGCATGTTATCCAATGAATCTTGAATACTACGAAAAACAATCATTGAGGCCGTCTGTGAGGCCATCTACAAAGCCATCCAATCTGTCATTCAATGTGTCAAACAATTGGGCTTTGAATGCTTCAGTAATCTGTAGAATTTCTTTGAGGGTTTGAGATGAAATAGCCATCTGATCACCCTATGAAAATTTATGAACTCTGCATTCCCTCTTCCATCACGAAAAAACCCAAAAAATAGAACAATAAATTACTGCAGAAAATCGCGACGTTTTCCAGAAAAACCCTAAAACAACTGTTGAATTTAAAATGCTCATAACTTCACTTCCCGGATTCCATTTCGGCTATTTTTTTTTTGAAATTGGGTAAAATTGTGAGAGGAACTCAAATATGTAATTTGTTTGGGCAAATTCGGCCTCTAGATGCTACAAAAATAAAATAAAAATAAAAATCACGCCACCGTCTGCAGAAAAAACCTTGAAAATTTGCAGATTTTAAAACTTCAATATCTCGACTTCCCAGAATCTGTTTCGAACGATTTGTTTTTCAAATTGGGTGTTTCCCTGAGAGGAAATCAGATATACAACTTTTTTCAGCAAATTTTTCACATAAATATACCGAAAATTTCTGGAATGTCGTGGCCCTCTTTTTTCTTCTCTGAAAAAAAAATCTACAAAAATAAAAAATATTTGCCCACAATGTCTGCTAAGGAAAGTGATCCGATACCAATTGTTAAGAACCTAAATAGATCTACAAATATAATCACCACAAATACTGAATACACAATAGATCCATAGAGAAATATAGAAGAACAATATGCAAAATCTCTGTTATTAATATCAAACCCTTGAGGTAGGGAAACACCATACAATGGATCCTATAGAAGGAATCCTCTCCTGTTCACTTGCATCTTCGAGGGGGCATCCTCCTATTGAGCCACCGCTCCAAATAAAATACTTATTTTCATGCCCCATTACATTGCTTGAACCCCTTTATATAGTGCTACCATCACCTAAGGACATTCTAGAGGAGGAATCTTCTAGAAGTAGAACCTTCGAAGAAGTCATCTTACATTTATTATATCTAACTACTATAGTGGGCCTTATTTAATAATATAATGGAATTATTCCACCTTACATTGAATGGCCTCCACTATTATCACTATGGGCCTTCTNGCCCCCCCCCCCCCTCCCCCACTACCTCTCTAGCTACCTTACAAATGGCTTTCAGTTGCATGGTTGAGGGAAAGGGGGTCTCATCACGAGCTAGCCTTCTCATTTCCGCTAGATATTTGTGGGTGACACTGTCATTATATGGACACCATGCTAGGGAAGTGGCCTTCAACTTGTCCTTAAATTTATGAAATAAAACAAAGAATGGAAAATTAATGGGCTTGGAAAAAGTTCATTGCAAAAGAAGGTACCACACACCCTCTACAAAGGCACCCATGAATGAGACACTACAACCCCTTGTATGTCATGAACCCCATGCCCATTGAGTCTTGACCCTTAACGGCTTCATCCACTTCACATGGCTTAGAGAGGGATCTTTTGGAAACACTCCTTGACCTAGGGCAAAATCTACCCAATAGGACACCTCGTCAACCCTCCCATATTCAATATTGACAAGTCACATAATGTCTTTGAGCACTTAATTGTTTGACATAATAATATTTGATGCACATGCTTAGGTGGCTCATTTATTGACTGGATTCACTTATGATGATGTTATGACTTGAGATCCTTGGAGGGCGTGCTTATTTGTCTTTGCAGGACCTAGTTGGTGGACAGTTTTGAAAGAACAAGCCTAGCTTGGGCTTCCATGGGGCTTGAAGCCCATAGGTGGATGCTAAGGGCCCACATGCTATATGAGAGAGATCAAACTTTATAGGCCTAGAATACGACATGGACAACATAACCTAGCCCCCACATGCCAAAAAAATTTCCTAGGAGAGACAAAAAGTCAGCTTTAGAGGCAAGACGTCACCTAGGGAGGTTACGGTTTGGTGGTGAGGTTGACATGCATTGGCACAAGGATGTTTTGAGGGGATTGATGATTTGACCATGAAGGAAGTTATTTGGATGCTTGACATGTGGATTTGGGAAGCATTTCTACACTCCTCCTTCACCAACGACCTTCTCCTAGTGCCAAAACATCCCCTAAAGGGGTGACGTCTTTATAAATTAGGGTTTTCCTTTGTGTAAAAGTAGAATTTAAGTGAATTGTTTAATATTACTTTGTAAAAGGAGAAATTATAGGGTTGTTGACCCTTAGTCTTGTGGTTTACCCTAATATTATGTGGACAAACTATCTTAGTGACATTTTGTATAAACAAGAGATCATAAGATCTCATTTTAACATAACTCTCCATTGTGAGAGGCTCTTGGACTGAAATTTTCGCTCTCTTTGGATAGTTTTCTCTCTTGTGATTTTTTTTAAGGCTATGTATTAGATTATTGGTTGATGGAAGTGATGCGCTAGCCTTGGAAGGCTTTTCTCTAGCTTTTATGGTGGTTTATCTTAGCTTTTTCATTGAATTGGTAAGGTTTCTACATTGTTGCTATCATTTATTTTTCAAGTCAAGGTTATTTTCTAGATCTAGGTGGGAAGTATAAGGGAATACACCCACACCTTAGTCTCCATAACTTTATTCTTACATGCTATTGGTTTAACTGAAATATTCTAAGTATTAAAAATTGGGAAAAACTCCTTAATTTTGGTATTGGACTTCCGTCAAACAGTTTGCATGCATCTGTGTTTGTGGTTGTAGGTGAGATTCGAGTGGACAACATGATGTCTCTCTATTTTGTTGGCTGTTGGGTTGGTTTTCTAACCCCTTATACCTCCCCAGTGAAGTGTCGAATATGATGATTCGATATTAAACAAAACCCATCAAAATAATAATGAAAACACTCATATTCAATTGGACAAAATGACAAACTCTGGTTGCTATTTTATTGAATTTAATTGCTGAGTGAATAACAACAGAATTGAGGTGTAAATACCTCTCAACAATGATGAGGGGGTCTACTCTAGGTAGTCGAAACACTTACAACACATACAACTATCAAAAATTCTCCCAGAGTGTCCCCACGAGTTGGTTGAAGGGGCCGATTGTTGTAGTTCTTGTCCCTGCTATGGATTCTAAGCTGTCCAACAGCCTTCAACCTCCAAGTGTGCCTCTTCCTATGCAGAAAACAACCCACATGAAGTCTATTAGCAACAACATCCTTACATTTACCTTCCACACAGATTTTGGACAAATCACAACACTTGCAATTGGAGAGAAAACGGCCCAGCAGTGTACACGTAGCCCATAAATAGTGATCAGCAGAGGTTGTTAGCATGAAGGTTGCGCCCAACAAAGGCTACATGACTTTGGAGGATGCATATCCCTCCCACAAGAGCCAATACACTACCAAGAAGAGAGGGGCGTGCCCAGCTCAAAGGGAAACACCCAAATTCCTCCACTCGTGCCAAGAGAATTATGCCCTCTTTCTTCTCAGATCAGAAAATGAAGTTGTCTCCAATAAACTTCTTCGAAAACACAAGGCCAATACCTACAAATGAAAACCCTGAATGGCTTCTCCAATTCCATGGCTTGGGCAGATAGTTTCACTGCCGAATCCGAGATTCCACGGCTAGGGCAGATAGTTTCACTTCCGAATCCGAGGTGCCGAATGGGTTTCCAGCTGAAACCCTCGTTTGCTCACCGAGCTCTTCTCCCAAACTCAATTTTTAAAAATGAATAGTCGATAATGCCTTTTTCCCCTTCAATCGTCCTTTTATTCACTCACTTGTCATTTTCTCCATTAAAATATTCATTTAATTATTAATTGGAGAGAAATACCCTCAAAGAGGGGTTTAATAATAATAAACTCACTTTTCCTAAGTTTTCACTTTATAATTCGAAAGTGACTTTACCAGTGTCATTTCCCTAGCTCATTCGTCTAATGGTTTACGGGAAATTGTATAAACCATCACGGTATCCCGACTGCCTAGGAAAAACGGGACATTACAGTCCTTCCACAGGTAGACCCTTCCATTTTACCAAGTACTCCCTGACTGCCCTATCATGGAATTTCCATCCTCGAACCTGTAGGATCTCTTCGGGGCTTGTGGCCCGCCGCCCCTCCTCATCCCAATGGGGTAGCTCCTGTGAAACAACATCCTCCAAAGTGCCCTCCGTCCTGTACCTATTCCCATACATCTTCCGCTGACGCTGGGCCACCCTCAGGTTCTCCTTCAGTGCTCTCAGGATGTCCTGGCTGTCCTGTAACCAACCTCGAACCTGAGGAACTCTACAGTCGCCGCATGCTATGTCTACAAATATCAAGACCTCATAGCCATATAGCGCCCAAGAAGGGGTCATACCGACAAACATGTGAAAGGTGGTGGGATAACAGTACTCCCCGAGATGTAACCATATCACCCAAGCACTCTACTGTCCTGAGATGAAGTTTCGCAAATACCCTTCCACCCAAGTGTTCCCAAACTCAATCTATCCACCGATCGGTGGGTGGTGTTGGTGATGGAAGTCACTCCTGGATTGCTATCAGGAGCAGAGCCCGATGCCCATCAGTTTTATGTCACGATTGTTCATAGATGGGTGATCGAATGGAAGGAAACTCAAAACAATAGCGTTCCAACTCTGAAACTAGGCCAAGTATGCATGAGAAAGTAAGGTCTTGCATAAAATTTAGACAGTGAGTTGTAGTAAAGGGTGAATAGGAGGAAGAATTATATGAGAGGAACACAGAGGTCTGTTATAAACAACAAGTTTCTAACAGACTGAGGAAGAAGACGTCCAAATCCAATATCATCTTACATTCAAACGCAAAACCAGAGAATGCAGTAATGCAACAACAAATATTTTATCATAACATAACTGCAATAACTCGCACGACTCAGTCAATCACAAACTCTCTTAGCATGAGATGAAAATAGCCGAAGTAAGAAGAACTGTCTATTATAAAATAAGAAATCTCACATATAGGTGCATAAGCTGAAAGCTAGAATAGCTGTTAAATCATTACAGTAGGGAGCTCTGCTCTACCATCAATACCTTACAAATTACAAAGACTGAGTTTATATACTCAGAGAAAATTGCCTCACAGAGGCGTGCTCAGTCACCCAAGTCTTGGTGTCACTTCACTTCAGTCAAACTGGTACTGATATCTTCTTTTAAGCGCCATCTTAACTACGCATGGCTCCTGCAAGGAGAGTAGCTGAACCATTAAGTGTTGGGCTAGCGTGTGCAGACTTCTCTGTTGAATCAAGGTCTTCGGCATGGCTTCTTTGGGAAAATCGATACACATGACCTCCTCGGGCAGACGGCTTGCCAGAACCTCCATTCCCTTACTTAATGAATGAGAGGAAGTCTCAACCACCCGCGCCCACTGTTATTTACTCCAGACGAGAAATAGTAAGGAGATCGGATCTGATGGTGCCTGGAGGTCGCGATGATCCCTTATGAAACTGAACTCGGCACCTCGGGCCTTCTAGATCTGACGGTTCTTACTTCTCCTGGCGATGCCGTGGGCCCAGGCCCGAGATCCTACCGGCCCCTCGCACCTCGTAAAATAACAGAGCTTCTTTCTGCGTGTTGGAGTCGTGATGGGCGAAGCGCCGAGATGGCTCTACTCGCTGCCAGGTGTCCCTTCTGGATGGACGACTGAGATCTTCTCGGCAATGTTGTGGGCCCAGGCTCTGGACGCCCTCGGTACTTCACGACTCGCGGCTGGGAGGAGTTGGTCCTCGTTCTTCAAATTTGCGAGGGGCGAGGAGGCGATGGAGCCTAATCGCGCACCATGTGTCCCCCTTTGATGGACGGTTCTAATCACCTCAGCAAGACTGTGGGCCCAAGTCCGGGATGCCTTCAGCACTTCGCGTTTCGCGGATCCTAACACCAATACTTCGGGACTTCTTGCAGCGAGATCCCGAGGCTTTGTGCCACCTATATTCCATTCGCCGACTCTGCTATGGCCCCCACTGCCTCCAGCTATCGGGATATCGCTTCTCGCAATCTCGCGATCCCCGCGTCCAAATTCTCGAGCCTTTTCTTGCGAGGCCCCGATACGTGATCCCACGTGCGGATCCAACGGTTCTCCTCGATCCATATCCAACGATTATTCACCTTCTCGCTTCTTGCGTCCTCGCGACTTGAGTACCCAATACTTGGGTCTTTACCCTGCGAACTCCCGAGCCCCGAGTTCAAGAAATGGACCCACGCATCAACTAATCACGATCAACGGCCCTCGTTACTTTGTGAGTTCTCCATGGAGACTTCTGACCGTTCACCTCTTTGAAAACTTCTACGCTATACTTGGCGTGAATTGGCCAACTCCGATATCCCGATAACCATTGATCTGCTTCGTGGATAGATCTCGGCTGCCGATGGAAAAACTTCGCTCGCTCGCTTGACTTGCTGATTGAAATCGAAATCCTTCCACTGCTGTGTTCGGGCATATCTCGCGTAACTTGCAGACCCAAATGCTTTCGAGCCCAAGACAAGAATTATCGCTAACATTAGGCTCCATGGGGGATAGAGTCGTCCATGTGATGCTCTAAGAACCTATTCCGCAGCTTCAGTGCCTTGTTGTTGGGCTATGGAGTCACTTATTAAGCCAGAAAACATGCAAAAAGGAAATAAAACAAGAAAACAGGAAAATATTTACAAACAGAGGAGCCGTCTAAGGCTCAGATAAAACACTTTTTCAGAAAATGCCCATTCACTGGGCTGTTGAAAACCTCTTCACCCTCTAGATCCTGCAACCCATATGTGTTGTTGGAGAAAATATCAGAGATTTTAAAGGGGCCGATCCAGAGGGCGTCGAACTTGTTGTGCTTACCTTTATCCTGTTTGGGTGCGTCCCACTTAAATACAAAGTCCCCGATCTCGAACTCCCTTTTCCTGACCTTCCTATCAAAAGCCTGCTTGATCTTCTGCTGATGACTGTAAGCTGCATCCCTCGCTTGTTCTCTGATCTGCTGCACTTCCACTATATGATAGATTCTTCTGATCATATGATCTGGTTCTCCCTCGTAGTCTTGAAAAAACTTTGCCACAGGTAAGGCGAGCTGAGTAGGGAAAACCGCCTCTGCTCCATAGACTAGTTGAAACAGCGAAGTGCCCAGAGACTTCTTTGTGGTGACACGATCGAACCACAGAGAAAATTTCAACTTTGAATCCCAGGCTCTTTTGTTATCCTCTAATAATCTTTTGATGATCTTTATCAGGCTTTTGTTAGAGGATTCCGCTAAACCATTTCCCTAGGGATAGTAGGGGGTGGAGTGAACTAGTGAGATCTGGAACTGCTCACAGAACTTAATTAAAGGTTCAGATTTGAAAGAAGCAGCATTATCGGTGATGATTCTGCTGGGACAGCCAAATCGGGCTATGATATCCTCCAGGAAGTTGATAATTACTTTGTGTGATGCGCTTCTGGTGGGGACAACTTCTATCCACTTGGTGAAATAATCTGTTGCAGTCAGGATCCATCTGTGCTGACCACTTGAGGGAGGATGAATTTCTCCGATGAATTCCAACCCCCACTGCTGAAAAGGTGTTGAAGCTACTATGGGCTTTAATGGCAACGATTTGAGTTGTTTCTTTCCTGAGAACTTTTGACATTTGGTGCAAGCTCTGATCTCCCTGCAAACATTGGGGAACAAAGTGGGCCAATAATACCCGGCTCAGAGTATCTTGTGGGCTGTGGTCTTCCAGAAATGATGACCTCCACAAAGGCTGCTATGAAAATCAAACGTAACCTTTTGGGCCTCCTGCGGGTCCAGGCATCTCAGAAGTACCCCTAGAGGGTCTTTCCAGTACAAGGTTTGGTCAATGAGGCAATATCTGACCGCCTTGAGCTTCAGAGCACTTTCTTTTCTCTTTCCCATTCCATTGGGGGGCTTCAATTCTTGCAGAAAGTACAAGATATCCTTGTACCAGGAGCATGTTGCTAGGGACAGGGCATCCTGAAAATTCTTGTTGGATGACTCAGCTTGCTCATTGATGAAGATAATCCCCAAGGCTTTTCAATTAGATTCAGCCAACAACTTGGCCAAACCCTGCCCCTTTATCAACTTGGTGGGCTTAATCTCCAGATCAAATTCTAGGATCTTGGCAATCCACTTTCCTCTTCTTCTGTCTATGTCAGGTTGTATAAGAATGTCTTTCACAGAGGCCGAAGGAACGTATGTAATGATTTTAGAGTGCAAGACATAGACTCTGAAAGCCTTGAGAGCTTTCACCAATGCATAAGCCTGCTTTTCCATGATCTCGTACCGGAGTTCAGCATCTCTCAATGCCTTGCTGAAGAAGGCAATAGGTTGTTCTTGCCCCTGATCATTTTTCTGCAACAAGACTATTGCTACTGTATCACAAGAAGCAAAAGAAAAAATCAGGAAATATTTAGAATAGTCAGGACTGACTAGCACAGGTGCCTCAGTCAGCGCCCTTTTGATTTGGTCAAAAGATGCCCGAGGCTCGACGGTCCATCTCACTTCGCTTCCCTTTCTGAGCATTGTTGTGATGTGTTTTACCAGTTCAGCAAAATTTGAGACGAATCTCCTCAGGAAGTTAATCTTTCCTAGAAACGCTTGGACCTCTTTCTTAGACCTGGGAAGTGAAAGGGTCTGAATTGCTTCTACCCTGCTAGGATCAATCTTCACTCCCTCTGCTGACACTATATGGCCTAATAACTTCCCCTCCATAGCAAACAAAGATTTCTTGGGGTTCAGGGATAGGCCAAACCTTCGACACTTCAAGAAGACTCTCTTCAGATGACAGCGGTGCTCCTTGTCTGTCCTGGAGAAGACTGTGATATCATCCAGATAGATTACCACAAACTGGTCCTTCTCCCCGATGAACGCTATATCCATAGCTCGCTGAAACGTTGCTCCTGCATTCATCAATCCGAAAGGAATTTTGGCATACATGAATGTGCCCCAAGGAGTGGTGAAGGTTGTCTTTTCTCTGTCCTCAGGCATGACTAATATTTGATTATACCCTAAAAACCCATCAATCATGGATATCCTAGATGCTCCAGTTACCCTCTGCAACATGTGTTCCATCTTAGGTAAGGGGTAATTGTCTTTCTTTGAGCTTCTGTTGAGATTCCTGAAATCAACGCAGAGTCTGATTTCTCCACTCTTCTTCCTTAATGGGACCAAGTTGGCCACCCACTTGGAATATCTCAAGGGGACAATGATTCGTGCATCCAACAACTTTTTAACTTCCTTCTCCATGACAGGTAGCAACATGGGATTTATCTGTCTTAGCTTCTGTCTAAATGGTTTAGCCTCTTCCTTTAGTGGGATCTTGTGCTCGATGACAGATGTGTCGTACGTCTTGAGGTCTTCATATGTCCATGCAAACACATCGGAAAACTCTTTCAGCAACTCCGTGTACTCGGCCCTTTGTTCACTGGTCAGGTTGCTTGACAATTTGACGAATCTAGGCTCCTCCTGTGAACCAATGTTGCATTCGGTTGTCTCGGCATCTTCATTTGAGACCCTGCCCTTTACCGGCACATCATTCCCATTGAAAAATCTTTCTAAAGGGACAATTCCTCTTGGAATGTGATTGCTGGGTAGCTGTATGATCTGATGATTAGTGATTTTATTTAAAAACTCCTTAGGATGAGGGTCACCTTCCAGGTCAGGATCCTGGTCAATGTGCAAAGCAGAAAATTCGTCCACAAATTGGAGAAACCTTTCGAGTTTCGAATCATCCTCGAACACCTTCCAATGCTTGACATTGTCTGGCACCGAGGGCCTATATCTTATATCAACATCATTTTTTACCATAGGCGGCAGAGGAAGATCGAGCACACTAGCTGAGATAGCTAAAGAATCGACCAAAGTATTTTCTCCCCTCGAAATGAAAGAAATGTTAAAAGCCAAGAATAAATTATCAATAAGGTCCCATACTTCATTTCGATAATTTCTGAGTCGGGGATTATGGGCACGATAAGCATTCCTTACCTGCTGGATAATCAACTCAGCATCTCCGAATATTTCTATTTCTTCAATTCCCATTTCCTTCGCGGCCCTCATACCCAGAACAAGGGCTTCATACTCTGCCACGTTGTTGGTGGCTTCGAATTCCAACTTATATGACAGGGGCAATACTTCCTGACGTGGTGATATGAAAACCACTCCAGCGCCAGCGCCTTCGCTAGAAGAAGCTCCGTCAAAAAACATCTTCCACACAGGGGAGCTTTGAGGGGAAATCGGATGATCAGGGCTAGGATGTTTTCTAATTAGTAAAGAGCTTTCTGGGGCATCGGTAAGCTGCAACAAAGTAGACCCCAAGTCAGTGTCAAGTGCAAAGATGGAGTGATTGGTAGGGTCTTCTTCATCACTGACAATATAGGCCAGCTGGGCTTCTCTGTATAATCTCCTTTGTTCCCCTCCGAAGATTGGAATGGTGGCATATGTGAGATCCATCTGTAGTGTCCCTCCCAGTTTCTTGATCCACAATCTAGACAACAACATACTGAATTTGGGGGGAACGTCGGCTACCACAATATCCATGACCACACTTTTCATGGGCAGCTGAAACAGGGAAACCGCCAGGTCTTTGATGACTCCTAGGCATTGCACTCTCCTTGAATCAAAAGAGTATAAATCATGGTAGGCCCTGGTCACTTCTAATCCCATCTCTTCCATTACTATTTTGGGCATAAGGTTATGGGAAGCCCCTGAGTCCATAAGGCAGTTATGCAGCACTTTATCATGTATATTCAGGGATGTGTAGAAGGGAGGGGATGAATCATCTCTATCTTCTACCATGGGCCCCAAGACGACTGCAGGATTTTCATCTTGAAGGTTTATTGAGTCAGAGGGAGGCTGGGGGGATTCAGATTGTAGCAACTTGGAGAGGGACCTTTTGAAATCCTCATTTTTAACTAGCTCAGAGAGAGGTACAGGAATCCTAATATTCTGAATCTCATGCTCAAAATTGAAGGAGGGGGTAGGTTTAGGAGCTTCTCTTACCTCAGTGATAGGATCTTTGGCTGCTGGTGAAGCACTCTGAGTCTTCTTTTCTTTAGCTGTGGCTGCTGCAGTTTTAGTAGGCCTATCTGCTATGGCGGGCTGGTCTGAGCTGTCGAAGTCTCCTTCTTTCCTTCTCGACCTGAGTTTATATCTATTAGAAGTGTGACCGGCCCTCTTTTCTTTCCCCAACTCATGAATTTGAGCACTCATCAATGATTCTTCATATGTGGACTGCGTCAAATGGGGAAAAGGGGGAGCTTCTTCAATACAGTGAATTTTAGGGCCAAACTCGTCTATCTCCTCTCTTTCCTCATGATCAACTAGGTTATTTTGGAGGGGGGCTTGAACCCTTTGATCTTCTCTGTCCTTTCCCCTTTTTTCCCTCGGGAAAACCTGAGGCATATTGCTAGCAGGTCGTTTGAAACCTCTATTATCATTGTTCTGGGGATTTCTGTACATGGGCTTCCCTTCTAATTCCAACCTTTCTATCTTGGCAACAAGTGATTTTAGTGTTCTAGTTGTCTCATCTGTCTGATGGGGCAGGGGAGAGGAACTGGATGAAGAAGCTTCAGGCCTATTCTTGGATGTACTTCTATCACCTGCATTCCTGAGTCGGTTGACAGCCAATATGTTAGATTCCACCTCCACGACCGCATCCTGCATGTGGGCCAGTGTAGCAACTCTTCTCTCCCTCAACAGTAGGCATAATTCGGGATCAAAAGCGCTGGAGTATGTGATCATTGCAGAGGCTTTGGAGGGCTTTATCTTAGCAGGGATTCTGTTGTACATTTTATTAAATCTCTTGGAGAAGTCAGAAACAGACTCTCCTTCCTTTCTCTTCAACGACCCAAACTCTGTCATGTCATACATGAAGTTTTTTTTATCTCCCCACTGTCTCAAAAAGGAATTATCTAAAGCTCTGATCCCGTCAATAGATCCGGGAGGCAGGGCCTTGAACCATTTTCTAGCCTCTCCTTGGAGACTATGGACAAAAATTCTCATCCATACGTTTGTGTGCATGATCACATTATCATCTGCGAAAGTGTAAAAGGCTGCTAGGTGATCTTCTGCAGCTATGTCCCCCTCGCCTGTAAACTTGGGCAGTTGTTTAAGGTATCCGTCTGGTGGGAGGTTATTGAGAGGCTGTGGTAGCACAAGGGGAGCGTACCTAGCGGCTATGATGACCTCTATTTCGGTCATAGGGGGATTTTCTCTGGCCATAGGAATATTAGGTGGAGGAGAACTCGGAGGAGAAGGAGTTCGCGAAGGGGCTACTGGGAATGAGTCCCGAAGTGGAGTGGGAAAATCCAGTCACGGGTCTTCGCCGATAAACAAATTTAAAGGAGGGGGGAGTGACAAGGATTCCTCCCTCTAGTCCCAGACCAGGAGGGGAAAACTCGACAAGAACACTCCCAAAATTCAGGAAACAGGAAACCTCTGAAGGAGGTCTATCAAGGAACTGAGGAGGAGAAAAAAGAGTTCTTACAGAAGGAAATGGTGAATTACCTGTTTCGGCGGTGGAAGCTTCTTCTGTAGGGGCCTTTCCTTTTCTGAGAACCACCTTCGGATCGATTTTAGGTGTAGCTAGGGGCAGCTGTGGATGAGACCGCGTGTGTCTGCCTCTGAAAGCCACAATTGATAGAGGAGGTTCTCCCCAGCGGAGTTGTCACAATGGAGTCGCCAGGTGCACAACAACAATATTGATAATTCTGACATCTGATGCACCTTCAGAATCAGTTAATCGTTGTCGTTCAATCCCAGGGAAAATATTCAACTTCGTCCCCGGCAGCGGCACCAAAAATGTTGGCGACGGAAGTCACTCCTGGATTGCTATCAGGAGAAGAGCCCGACGCCCATCAGTTTTATATCACGATTGTTCATAGATGGGTGATCGAATGGAATGAAACTCAAAACAATAGCGTTCCAACTCTGAAACTAGGCCAAGTATGCATGAGCAAGTAAGGTCTTGCGTAAACTTCAGAGAGTGAGCTGTAGTAAAGGGTGAACAGGCGGAAGACTTATATGAGAGGAACGCAGAAGTCTGTTATAAACAATAGGTTTCTAACAGACTGAGGAAGAAGACGTCCAAATGCAATATCATCTTATATTCAAACGCAAAACCAGAGAATGCAGTAATGCAACAACAAATATTTTATCATAACATAACTGCAATAACTCGCGCGACTCAGTCAATCACGAACTCTCTTAGCATGAGATGAAAATAGCCGAAGTAAGAAGAACTGTCTGTTATAAAATAATAAATCTCACATACAGGTGCATAAGCTGAAAGCTAGAATAGTTGTTAAAACATTACAGTAGGGAGCTCTGCTCTACCATCGATACCTTACAAATTACAAAGACTGAGTTTATATACTCAGAGAAAATTTCCTCACAGAGGCGTGCTCAGTCACCCAAGTCTTGGTGTCACTTCACTTCAGTCAAACTCGTACTGATATCTTCTTTTAAGCGCCATCTTAACTACGCATGGCTCCTGCAAGGAGAGTAGTTGAACCATTAAGTGTCGGGCTAGCGTGCGCAGACTTCTCTGTTGAGTCAAGGTCTTCGGCATGGCTTCTTTGGGAAAATCGATACACAGGACCTCCTCGGGCAGACGGCTTGCCAGAACCTCCATTCCCTTACTTAATGAATGAGAGGAAGTCTCAACCACCTGCGCATGTCGTTATTTACTCCAGGAGAGAAACAGTAAGGAGATCGGATCCAATAGCTTCTGGAGGTCGCGATGATCCCTTCTGCAACTGAACTCGGCACCTCGGGCCTTCTAGATCTGACGACTCTTACTTCTCCTGGCGATGCTATGGGCCCAGGCCCGAGATCCTCCTGGCCCCTCGCACCTCGGAAAATAACAGAGCTTCTTTTTGCGTGTTGGAGTCGCGATGGGCGAAGCGCCGAGATGGCTCTACTCGCTGCCAGGTGTCCCTTCTGAATGGACGGATGAGATCTTCTCGGCAATGTTATGGGCCCAGGATCTGGACGCCCTCGGTACTTCGTGAATCGCGGCTGGGAGGAGCTGGTCCTCGTTCTTCAAAGTTGCGAGGGGCGAGGAGGCGATGGAGCCTAATCGCGCACCACGTGTCCCCCTTTGATGGACAGTTCTAATCACCTTGGAAAGACTGTGGGCCCAAGTCTGGGATGCCTTCGACACTTCGCGTTTCGCGGATCCTAACACCAATACTTTGGGACTTCTCACGGTGAGATCCGGAGGCTTCGTGCCACCTGTATTCCATTCGCCGACTCTGCTATGGCCCCCACTGCCTCCAGCTGTCGGGATATCGCTTCTCGCAATCTCGCGATCCCCGCGCCCAAATTCTCGAGCCTTTTCTTGCGAGGCCCCGATACACGATCCCATGTGCGGATCCAACGGTTCTCCTCGATCCAGATCCAATGGTTATTCACCTTATCGCTTCTTACGTCCTCACGACTTGAGTACCCAATACTTGGGTCTTTACCCTGTGAACTCCTGAGCCCCGAGTTCAAGAAATGGACCCACGCATCAACTAATCGCGATCAACGACCCTCGTTACTTCACGAGTTCTCCACGAAGACTTCTGACCATTCACCTCTTTGAAAACTTCTACGCTATACTTGGCGTGACTCGGCCAACTCCGAGATCCCGATAACCGTTGATCTGCCTCGTGGATAGATCTCGGCTGCCGATGGAAAAACTTCGCCTGCTCGCTTGACTTGCTGATTGAAATCGAAATCCTTCCGCTGTTGTGTTCGGGCGTATCTCGCGTAACTTGCAGACCCGAATGCTTTCGAGCCCAAGACAAGAATTATCGCTAACAGGTGGTAACTAGTACTCGAGGTCAACTTGGTACATATCAACCTAGAAAACGCCTGCCAGAAGATTCCCGTGAATCTGCCATCCCTACCACTGACGATGGCTTTAGGCCACCCATGCAAACGGAACATCTCCCTAAAAGATAACTCGATCACCTGCGCTGCTGAGTAGTCTAAAGGAATGGTGGAGAAGTGGGAAAACTTGGTGAGTCGGTCCACCTTGACATAGATGTAATCCTTCCCTTGCATCTTTAGTAACCTGGTGATGAAATCGCTGGGGATGCCTTCCCACCCCTGATCGTGAATGGGTAAAGGTTGTAATGATCCGGCTGAATGCATGTGCTCCCCCTCATTCTCCTGGAGAACTATGCACTCCTGGAGATGCTTCTCTAACTCGTCTCTATAGGCCCTGGGGTGCCTATATGGAGTGGTAATCACTGCTCCAATACCCTCCTCCAAATTACTGATGTACTTGAATCCCCTGTCGGGAGGCCTACCTGGAGGTACATTACCAAAGACATTATGCTCTCGAAACACCCGAAACAGGTCATGTATCTCTCTTGGAAAATTGGGCTCCCTGCCCTTGGACCTCTGTACTGAAATATGAAACTCCGCAACCCATGCAATGTCATCCCATCTCATCACTGCCTCCATCTTCTTTGCGGTTACAACATTAGGAGGATACGTATTCATGCCCCGCAGAACCACTCTCTTGTCGTCCCGACCCTGGAACTCCATATCTATAGTCTGGTAGTTAGTGGAGTACCTCCCTAGGGAGTATAGACACTGAACTCCAAGCACCACATTGGTATCATGTATATTTACCACGTAGAAGTCATCGGTGAGCATGTAGTTTCCCAGGTTCAATGTCATCCGTGGGACATACCCGGTGCAGTCTAGTGTGTTCTCCCCCAGTATGACCACTGAGAAACCCTCAAAAGACTCAACGGCAATGCTCTTTCGTTCGACTAACAAAGAGTCTATAAAGTTGTGGGATGCCCCACCATCGACCAAAACTGTCGCTCGATGTCCCTACACTCCTCCCTTCATCCTGAAGGTGTGAAATCTGGGTATGCCGGAGAGTGATGCTATAACCCCTCATGTTTCCATCGAAGCCTGCTCTGCCTCTGCTGTCAGCGAATCCTCCTTCTGTCCCTGTTCCTCTTCTTCCTCATCATCCCCGCTATCAGAAAACACCTCTATGTAGTGTGCCTTGGCCTTGCCTGCACACCTGTGACCTGGTACCCATGGTTCCTGGCAACTGAAACATAGCTTCCTTCTCCTTAGATCCTGCCTGGTAGCATCATCCATCCTGTTCCTGCCTGTCCAATCCCTCTGTGGCTGTCCTGCCCAGTCTCTCGGCTGCTGTCCTCTGCCATCCCTCTGTGGTGGTGTCCTATCATCGAACTTCATGGGGAAGTTTGATATCGGGGTGAACTTGGGCTTAGGTACGGACTCCTGTAAGTCTCTAGCCCTGCTAACTGCATCCTGTAGTGAAGTAGGCTTGTAAGCCTTCACCCATCCTCGAAGTGGCTCGGTTAGCCCCTCTGTGAACAACATCACCAAACGGGCCTCAAAGATATCGGTGACCATCACTGATATCCTCTGGAAATCTGTTATATATGCATCTGCCGACCCAGTTTGTTTCAACTGTGCTAAGTCTCTAAAAGAAATCTTAGGATCTCGTCTGTCAAATCGGTGCACCAATCTACCTGTGAACTCAGCATAGGTGACAATATGGGCATGACCCAGAGTGGCCATCCCGTGGTACCACCAATCCTGTGCCTCACCCTCTAAGTGCAATGTCGCCAACTTAATGGCATCAGTCTCTGCCATGGGGTTCAGCTGAAAGTAGGTGTCGAGCTTCTGCACCCAAGCTCGTGCAGTGCACTTCGATGTCCCATCGAAGTATGGCAAAGTGAGCTTGCCCACTATGCACTGTAACTCGTAGCTCTGTGTGGGACCCCTGTTGAAGAATCTCGGCCTGTTTCTCCCCTTGAAGCTACAAAACTTGGAAAAAGTCATAGCTTCTCTCAGATCTGGATCCATGGCCTTATACTCCTGGAAATAAGCTGCTAATGGCTCTTCCTACTCTACCTGCCCTCCTGTACCTGTCTCCTATGGTCCTAAGAACTTAGGCATGGTAGATCTAGGAATCTCGCTGTAGTCCTGAGGGTGGTTTTGAGGGTCGGTCCTGGAAGTGATCACCTCAATATGAGGTCTGTGGGTGTTTCCCCTTCTTCCATCTGTCCTCTCTTGCTGCTCTCCCCCTTTTCTTCACCGTGCTTTGTCCTTAGAGCATAACCTGTCATTCTGCCCGTGAACTCTCGGGTCTCTCTCTGGCCCTCTGCAATTTCCTGTAAGGCTTTCATAAGCCCTCTGATCAAACCATCCTCCCTGTCCTCTGGCAGATTTGCATTGTTTCCTGGAGTGTCCCCCATTTCTTCTTCTCTGCCCTCTACGCTTCTATACCTCCTGTGCCTATAAGTGATGTTTTGCAGCCCTTCCTCAGTCATCAATGTCGCCCACAGCTGGCCAAGATCATGCTCTGATACCATTGAAATATTCTAAGTTGTAAAAATTGGGAAAAACTCCTTAATTTTGGTATTGGACTTCCGTCAAACAGTTTACATGCATCTGTGTTTGTGGATGTAGGTGAGATTCGAGTGGACAAAAGGCTGTCTCTCTGTTTTTTTGGTTGTTGGGTTGGTTTTCTAACCCCTTATACCTCCCCAGTGAAGTGTCGAATATGATGATTCGATATTAAACAAAACCCATCAAAATAATAATGAAAACACTCATATTCAATTGGACAAAATGACAAACTATGGCTTCTATTTTATTGAATTTAATTATTGAGTCAATAACAACATAATTGAGGTGTAAATAACTCTCAACAGTGATGAGGGGGTCTACTGTAGGTAGCCAGAACACTTACAACACATACAACTATCAGAAATTCTCCCAGAGTGTCCCCACGAGTTGGTTGAAGGGGCCGATTGTTGTAGTTCCTGTCCCTGCTATGGATTCTAAGCTGTCCAGCAGCCTTCAACCTACAAGTGTGCCTCTTCCTATGCAGAAAAAAACCCACACAAAGTCTGTCAGCAGCAACAACCTTACATTTACCTTCCACGCAGCTTTTGGACAACTCGCAGCACTTGCAATTGGAGAGGAAATGGCCCAACAGTGTACACGCAGCCCATAAATAGTGATCAGCAGAGGTTGTTAGCATGAAGGTTGCACCCAACAAAGGCTACATGACTTTGGAGGATGCATATCCCTCCCACAAGAGCCAATACGATGCCAAGAAGAGAGGGACGCGCCCAGCTCAAAGGGAAACACCCAAATTCCTCCACTCATGCCAAGAGAATTATGCCCTCTTTCTTCTCAGATCAGAACATGAAGTTGTCTCCAATAAACTTCTTCGAAAACACAAGGCCAATACCTGCAAATGAGAACCCTGAATGGCTTCTCCAATTCCACGACTTGGGCAGATAGTTTCACTACCGAATCCGAGATTCCACGGCTAGGGCAGATAATTTCACTGCCAAATCAGAGGCACCGAATGGGTTTCCAGCTGAAACCCTCGTTTGCTCACCGAGCTCTTCTCCCAAACTCAATTTTTAAAAATGAATAGTTGATAATGCCTTTTTCCCCTTCAATTGTCCTTTTATTCACTCACTTGTCCTTTTCTCCATTAAAATATTCATTTAATTATTAATTGGAGAGAAATACCCTCAAAGAGGGGTTTAATAATAATAAACTCACTTTTCCTAAGTTTTCACTTTATAATTCGAAAGTGACTTTACCAGTGTCGTTTCCTTAGCTCATCCGTCTAATGGTTTACGGGAAACTGTATAAACCATCACGGTATCCCGATTTCCTAGGAAAAACGGGACATTACATTAACAAGGGTTTTCTAAGAGAAGTATAAGGGCATACACCCTCTTAGCCTAAACCCTAGCTAGAGATACTTGCCTTAGGAAGTAAGAGGATTTACACCACCAAGGAGGTAGTACCTCTAGATATTTATTTGTTGACTCCAATAACCCATTTTTAAAGGCACTAGTCATTTACTTATTGCATTGGAGAAATAAATTGCTTCCTTGGTAAACGTACAAATTTCAGGTTTTAAAGTTGTCTCTTTTGGATAGTGATCTTGATGCCTTGGGGATTGTCCCTTCCTTAGGGCGTCCCCTTTCAACCACAATTTATTGCTGCTGTAGTAAAACTAACCTACATCCATTAGGGCTTCTCTAACCCTATCCTACTAACCCCTTTTTCTCCTAAACTAAACCTAGACCACCCCTAAAAATCTGCCCTCGCCCACTACTAACCTAGGCACACCTTTTGAGCTAATTACAATGATTTTTGTTGGATAAAATTTCTGATACAGGGCTTGGTTTGATGCAGCCTTAAGGATGATAACTTCACTTCATAAAACCTAAGATGAAGTCACTCTTAATTTGTTCTTTCACCGCCAAAATTTGCTAAAAGTTTGCTAACTTGTTCTACTAGGTTTAAGGCATTTTTTGGGTGTCTTCTTTGATGATTTTTGTGGCTGATTTTACTGCTGTCATAAAAATATTGCTACAGCCATAAGGATGCAAATATACTTCTGCATACAATCTTTATGACAGCCACATTTAATTGCTAAAGTCTCATGCTATAAATTGTGAAGTTTCTCTAGTCATTATCTACTTGTTTCAAGCATATCTCACTTGACTTTAAGCAATATTTTAAGCATCTATAATAATTTTTCCTTGCTGATATATACTGTCATCTATAGCTGAAAATTAGGGATAACAAGATTAACTTGTTGATCCAACTAACATACATCATTGCAAAGTGGTTTTTGTTGTGTCTCAGGCAGGTACCAACATATCGACAATTCACCCAAGTCTTTGGCAACCTTTAAACCACTTGAGAATCATCTTTTCTTTCCATTTTCCATCTAGATGCTTGACCTTAGGGACCTCTTTCTTTCCTTTCCCTTTTCACATCCCTTTTCCCCTAGGGTCACCGGGATTGTCTCCCTAGAGTGACCTAGTCACCCTTGAAGTGCAGAACCTACATCAATGTGACATTGGGTGTAGTGTCCTAAAGTTGTCTCCACTTGGTGGTTGGGTCGGGATTTTCCCAACCTACAACTTGTGCGATAACAGGTATCGAACCGACTGAGTCATGCTTTGATTCGACTGGTTCGGTACCAAACCATCCCTCTGGTCTGAGAAATAGGCCGAGTCAATATGGTTGTTGGTCAAATTGGTCAATTTGACTGAGTCTGAGTTGACTCAGATTGATTTTCAAAACACTGGTCTTGAATCAAGAGAGAGTGAAGGTGGCTTATGGTGTTGATCATTAGCCTAGACCCTATGTGTCCTTGGGTGAGATCATCCATATACTTGAGAGTGTTCTCTAGTTGATGTAATTGGGAGAGTTTCTTGAAGAATAAGAAGGCCTTGCTTCCGTGGATGTTTTCCCACTTTGGGGTTTTACCGTGTAAATCATCTTGGCTCCTCTCTCTTTTGATTGTTAGATCCAATGTTGTATATCTCATCTCGGGGAAAGTATCGGTGAGGGTCTGAAATGTAAATTCTCAGTGACATCGACGGAAAATATCAGAATATCTAGGAAAATGTCGCAAGATAGGGGTCTAACTCATAATATCTCGGAATATTTCGAATATATCGGACATGTGTTTAACTTGAAATTTATCAGAATATTGGAGATATATCAAAGAGATGTACAACAATGGTTAGATTTACTTCATTGATTTAATGCTTTCCATTGGATTTTATATAGGATAGATCTATGGTTATATGTTTATGCATATGATCATGGTATTTCATTTGTCTTCTCTTGTATCAATGTGGTAACCAAGATAGTGACACTATGGTTCATTTTGGTCATTCCCCATTCCATTTGAGACCCCTCCAAGGCCATATGAACCATTTCGTTATCCAAATGGGTTATCTTATGCTTGGTCTCATTGGTCTCTATTTCATTGCCCATGGTTTGGTCTTGAATTTGTTTTCTTCCTTGTCTAGTACCTGTTATCGCACGGTTTGTAGGAAAGGTTAAAAGAGCTTGAGTCAAGGGTAGAAACCGGCGTAACAGGAGCTTCCCCACCCACTGTCACCTCGATGGGGGGCTCTTTCTATTTAGGAGGGCTAGTCCAAGGGAGACGTCCCTAAAGTAATCTAGGTTTAAGAAGGGCTAAGGATAATGGATCAAGACAATAGGTTCCCTTCCACAGATTACAGCCAAGTATGAGATAGTCAAGAAAGGTCTTCCACCGATGATGCACCTGTTTGCGAGACAAGACAAGAAAACTAGAATATGTGCTTGCAGTGGGTTAGTACTTCATAAAATCAATGACTATCTTTCCAATACATATGTGAGCAAATGATCAATGCTATGATTGATGAAGTCAATGATGGCAAAACAAAGTCAAAGGTTTATATCACTTCATCAACAAAGAATATGAGATAAAAGGCATTCAATGTTCACAATTAGACCTTGTATCATATCATTAATGCAATAAATATGTCAATTTAACTCACATACAA
>ML779930.1:1339506-1353814 GCA_009831015.1 Picea engelmannii | reverse complement strand
ATGGTTCTAGAACTGCTAAACCTATTGTACATGCAATAGTACCTAAAATTACTACTGGAAAAATATATGAAAGATCATTGGGCCAAGCGGGCTCTCCATAATAATTATGTCCCATACCTTTAGCTAATTTAGCCCTTAACACAAGATCAATTAGGTCAGGTTTCTTTGTTATTGGGATAAGTAGATCTCTATGGATCTATCCCCCGAAAGAACCGGACATGCCGATTTTGATCATCCGGCTCGAACAATAACTGGAGGGAGTATATATCACTTATTTTTCCCGTGATGGAAGACGGATTGTAAGAATAGGAACTAATAATGTCTATGATCATTCATCATTAGTAAATTGATTATTCCAGTTAAATGCTCATTACCCAAGTAAGTTCACAAATTCGATCATGATCGATATGCCTTTTGGACCATCTTAGTCCTTGTAATTTGTGTTTATCATCACGAATAGACCTAAAAAGTTTTTTCGCATACAAGGTATTGACTTGTTATTGATCCGGCCTCTCTCCTTCCTTAGATTCCTTCTTTAACTCTGATAGTTTTCCCATCGAAATGGATGCAAGGGAAATGGATGCATTTTCACACTATGAAAAGGATAAGTAAAGTCATATGGTCCAATTATTAATTATATGAAAATAATACCCCATTGACCGGATCTTACGG
Organism: Picea engelmannii; assembly: GCA_009831015.1. Taxonomy (NCBI): domain Eukaryota; kingdom Viridiplantae; phylum Streptophyta; class Pinopsida; order Pinales; family Pinaceae; genus Picea; species Picea engelmannii. Next base: position 1,353,142 of record ML779930.1, on the reverse strand, counting down.
AGCCCTTCCTGATCCGGATTCGATCATAGAAAGAATTCTCTTGGAACGGAACAAACTGACCGATGCCTTTCCACCCAGGTGTTAAAATTCCTATTTCTGATAAGGAAATTGGGACAGAGACACATTACATTTTATCAGAAATATTGATGTGGTAGTTCGGAGAAAGTATCTACATGGCCTAATCAATAGTTCAAGTCACACACTCCCATAATCCATCTTCTCCGTCTGAAAATCTACTCCAGTTATTTGTTTGTATTGGATGAATAATACTCCAAAATCAAAAGGAGAAATCCGAGGACCATATTTTCTATTTTCTATGGATATTTATTTGATAATAAATATTCCCGGCGATGAGATATTACCGTCGTTACTTAGAACAATAAGTTATGAATAGTTATTTTCAATCTATCTTTTCTCTCTATAAAGGACCTGGAATACCCTGCTTACAGATCATTAGAAAGTGCATTGGCATAAATACAACAGTAAGAAGGGGTAATATGAAAGTGTGTAAACTATAAAAACGGGTCAAGGTAGATTGACCCACACTAACACTTCCGCGTAATAACTCTACCAAAGGAGATCCTATTACCGGAATAGCCTTAGGCACACCAGTCACAATTTTCACTGCCCAATAACCAATTTGATCCCAGGGCAAAGAATAACTAGTTACACCGAAAGATACGGTCAACACAGCCAAAATTACACACGTGACCCAAGTTAATTCACGGGGTTTTTTGAATCCACCTGTGAGATAAACACGGAATACGTGCAGGATCATCATTAGAACCATCATACTTTCTGACCATCGATGGATGGATCGGATTAACCAACCAAAGTTCACTTCGGTCATTAGGTATTGAACATAGGCAAAAGCTTCTGTAACGGTCAGACGATTGTAAAAAGTCATAGTAGAACCAGTAGCTACTTGTACTAAAAAAGAGGTAAGTGTGATCCCCCCTAGACAATAAAACATATTGACATGAGGAGGAACATATTTACTGGTGATATCATCCGCAATCGCCTGAATCTCGAGACGCTCTTCGAACCGATCGTATACTTTATTGAGATAGGTAAACTAAAATTCCCCCTCTGAAAACCGTACATGAGAATTTCCCTTCATACGGCTTGAACAAGAACACGCAAATGCTTTTGGACACGAATATATCAATTGGGAAAATATTGAGATACTTGATGGTTCGTTGCCTGACCGGCTGGGGAAATGAGGATTATTCGAAACAATCCAAAATTTCTATTGGAAGACTTCTATAGTGCCAAAATTTCAAATAGTGCCAAAATTTCAAGTCGTCTCATCCCTATGATAAATCACTATAGGCCCTTTGAACGATCGTTTACCCTATTCGTGTGATATAAGTTCCCTAGAAAAGAACTAATATAGACAATTGATAGGAATTATCTTGTTGAGATCTCAATAGATGAATCAATCAAAACCTAAGATTTAAATTATACCCCGATGATTTTATCAAATCCCCAAAAGGTTCTCTGGGTAATAACCTTTTCATTTTCGCTCATCCGACGAAATATGCTAACAAAGAGAAATCAGATACTATATCATTCTTTGGTCATAATCAACATAATTATGAGAGGGGATAGATCCTTCGATTTTGTATAGGAAATACCTCTTTCAAATTATTTATTGGAAGCCTGGTTACGAGGAAATAATAGGTACAAACCATAGTTAAGATCTTCCCGGAACATATCGATGATAGACCTCGTGCTCTAGAGATTCAATATTTAGTCAATTAAATATCCAATGAGGTAGGACCATCTTTATGAAGATAACAGATCGGTCTTCTGTACTATTAATATGGATCGATTTCAACAAGTCGCACACCCATATTCCAAAAATCCTTAGAGAAAAGTAATTACACGATCAAACTATTGGAACAAGATAAGCTAAAAACTAAAAGCCCCTATTTGGTCTGGGTTTGGATCCCTCAGTTCTTTTTTTTGTTTGTTAAAGAGCTAAGCTCGCCGAGCAGATTTTGGAGTTCCTCTAGCCCCAACTAACCAAGATCCCGTCCAATAAAACAGAAGAATTATAAATCTCCAAGATAATATATAGGAATACTGCAAATAGAGCCATTGTAAAACCCATAAGAGGAGTAGTTCCCCATCCAGGAGCTACTTTACCATATTCCGAATTAAGCGGTTTTAAGGACCTTCCTACACCGGTTGATCTTGGCGTGGTTTTGGAAGTATCATCAATGGTATGTGTAGCCATAGAAACTATTGTATTGGTTTAGACCTGTTAACTTTGTTATTATATGGTAAACATACCATGATATTGCTGGCAATGCTGCACAACACAACAAAGTTAAGGAAAATTTATGTTTTTTATGCAGAATTTTTTCACATGAAATCTCCAAGTAACAAAACTGAAATATGTGAAAATATGTGACCTATCTAAGAGGGTTAGAAAACTGAAATATATAATGGAGTGCAGCAGAAATATAAAACTAAATAAACTTGGAGTTTGAGTAGGAGTTAAGGGAAGACTCGAGCTTAAGGCTTTCCCAATAATCCCTTGAAATGAACCTGCAAAACTTGAGACAAGGGTGAGCCAAGAATAGATATTGTAAATGGATAAACTAACTACTTGAAATACTTCAAAGCAATCTAGCTACCCAACACAAATAAATCAGCAAGAATACTCTATGCTGATCTACCCAAATGAAATACTTCAATTAAAGATCTACCCAACCAAACCACATGAAATCAAATCCCACAATATCACCTCATATGTAGAAATCAACAAGAATACTCTATGATGTTTCCAAATCCTCCAAATTTTTATTGATCCAAAATGAGAGTGTTGTAGCAACAAGTTGCTCCAAGACTCTCAAGAGCAATGAGTGAGATGGCAAGATGGCAAGAGCAAGAGAGTGGGGGTGAAGTGAAATTCCAGTATAGTAACACTAGCTCAAAGAATGGTGAGTTGGGAGTGAGGAGAGGGATCTATTTATACTTGGAGAGGCAAACCTACCTCTCTTGTATCAATTCCAAGTGTCTACCACCAAGCATAAGAGTAGATCTCAAGGCTAGGGCACACCATCTAGGGTTTGAAAGCTAGATCTAGGGTGTAGAAAAATGTAGGAGGTGTTGGGATCAAGAAAAGAGGTGTGGAGGGCCTTGGGATTGATGCCAAGGAAGGTGAGAGGTCTCAAATAATTTTTAAAAAATCATTTGTGGAGTTTCTAGAAGAGGGGGGGCGTAACTCCTCTTGGAGGGGGCAAAAAAAGGGTGAAAATGAAGAAATGGAGGGGGATTAATGAGAAAAAAGGAGTGGGATCATCCTAGGAGGTGATGTGGGGGTCAAAGGGAGTCATAAATTATGAGAGGGGGCCCCAAATAAGTCACAACAACGTCCACCAAAGAAAAACGTCAATCCCCCTAGGGGGGGCATGATTTTTGAGTGTAGAATGTGGGTAAGGGGTTAGAATAGGTTAAAAAGGTTGGGAGGGTTAGGTAAAGTCTAATCTTTCTCTTTTCCACCTTCAAACTAACCCATTAACTTTTTTTTACAAAAATTACAAAAATGACTTAGCAATTAAAATTGTTGTTTTTACTGACTTTTGACTCCGGGTGGACAAATGCATAGCAAACTTTGTCCGACTGAGCTGAAACTTGGTCTATGGGTGTAGGGGGTGAAATTCCATTTATTTTGAGCACAAATACCCCTATCAAAAACCCAAAGACCCAATTTTTACAATATTTGCTCAAAAACATTTAATTAATTAAATAATTAAAATTCCAACCCTAGGAAAATTAATTAATTTTAATTAATTAAAAAAAACCTATCTAGACTCGACGAAATTCCGCGAAACTTTCTACACTGTCTGGCATGGTCATTTACATCATTCCTAAACAATAGCTACCAAAGGATGAGACCATTAGAACATTGTTCACCACTTTGTTGGAATTATTGCATGTGTGAGGGAAAAACTCATGGGAAATCAACCAGGCTGAAAATTCCAGTTGACAACTTGAGGATAAAAAACCCTCGGTGAAAAGAAATCTCCCATTGAAAACATCCCAAGGTACCTAACCTAACTATGATCCATGCAGACTTATTACATTATAAACCCACGCAGGGGTGTGGAAATTTCGTTTACAAAATTTTGTGATGGAGCATAAAATGCCCAAGTAGAACCAATATTGTCTTCAACATACTTGCATATGATGATGAATACTTCATGGCACATGAGTTGACCCCCTAGATGAATAGGCGGTCAACATGGGAGATATAGCCTATACACAAAAGAAGCAATGCAATGTGCAACAATTCAAATGTAAAGCAAGCCCTTTCCTAAGACAACTAAAGACTGCGCCCCCCTGCTATCTCCACACAAAATCCATCAAACTCAACTGTCGGTATATGCCTTCTTTGAAGTAGGGTTGAGTCAATGAAGTTGTGTGAGGAACCTCCATCAATAAGAACTGAGACCTTATTCCCTTGTATCACTCCCCTCATTCTGAAGGTGTTGAATTTAGGTACCCCGCTAATGGATGCAATTGTCACCTTCTCATCTATTGTAAGGTCGTGACTTGCATCTTCCTCTTCTGCTTGTCCTGGGTTTTTGGCCTCCATGTTCTGTAGGTGGCCGAAATATTCATCCTCCTCATCATCTGAAATCACCTCAATGTAGTGAGATTTTCCCTTACCCATGCACTTGTGTGTTGGGTCCCATAGTTCCTTGCAAGTGAAGCACAATTTCCTCCTCCTCAATTCCCTCCCAGTGGGCTCAACCATCCTACCCCTTCCTCGGTTAAACCCCCTTGGGTCTCTCCCTCCTTGGTTCATAGGAGGTCTTTGGTCTCTACACCCTTGATTAGGAGTTCTAGGGGTGAATCTTGTCTTTGATGCTGATCCTAAGTCCCTGGTCTTCCAAATGGAATCATGCAAGTTGGTAGGCTTAAAATCCTTGACCCAAAACCTCAAGGGTTCTATCAACCCTTCTGTGAAGTTCATCATAAGTCTCGCTTGAGACACATCCTATACAGTCACTGCTAGCCTATGGAACTCTTCTTTGTAAACCTCCGATGATCTTGTCTATCTGAGTTGTGTGAGCTCCCTAAAAGGTAGCTCTGGGTACCCCTGGTCAAATTTGTCAATGAGCCTTTATGTGAACTCTGTATAGAATGTAATCCGATTGTGACCCAATGTGATCAACCCATGGTACCACCAATCATGAGCCTTTCCATCCAAGTACATGGTGGAAAATTTTATGGCATCCATCTCCCTCATGGGGTTAAGATGTAGGTAGGTATCCATCTTCTGCACCCATGCTTGTGCAGTCACCTTAGCAGATCCATGAAAATAAGGAATTTCTCTTGCCTTCCCTACGCTCCAATTCATAGTTGGGTCTTTGATACTGTTTCGGTTTTCCTCGAAACTTGATCCCACAATACTAATCTAGCATGACTTGCCTTTGAAACCTTGCACTTAAGGCATGATACTCCCTGGCATACTGCTCAAAATTGTCCTCAATCTCATCCTCATAGTTGTGATGTGGCTGATTATCCAAGAATGTAGGTAGATAGGGCCTAGGGGTGGTCCTACTATGTGTTTTCCTCTGAGGTGTGACTCATCCATAGCTTTGTCCCTCAGTGTGATAACGGGGGCTATGCTCCTATTGAGGTCTAGTCCCTCCATGAGATCCACTAGCTTCTATGTTGGCATAAACCTCCGGACCCTTCCCTGCATGACTCATTTGCATCAAGAGTTGCGACAATCTCTCCTGGCTGTCATTCACTCTTTTCAGAGTCTCTGTCATTTCCACTTGTCCCCTGCGCATTGTTTCCTGGATTTCCTGTAGATGGTGCTCTGAGTCATGTTTATGGAGTGTTGTAACTCCTTGGCGAAACTTGCTAGAATCTGTGGCTCATTGTCCTAACCTGATCCCTCCATTTTTTCCTTTGTATCACCTGTTTGCTTCCTGCGTCTGCCCATGTAAATGCCACTGAATTTCTGTAGGCTCTAATCCCCACTGGATGGGAGGATCAACGCTCTGATACCATTGTAATTTTCTTGAGATAATTGTTTTGCTCGGAGCACCAACTGTTTACTGTTTGTTATGTTTGTTTATGTGTTTGCAGGTGTACCCATGAAGATGTGCATTATGGATTACTTAATGTTGATTGAGCAATAGATCTGAAGCATATAATCATAAACAAGACAAGATATATAAATAACACCAGTAGAGAACCAATAATGTCAGATATGACCTTTATTTAAATATTAAGGATATCATGTATTCAAGAGATCTGCAGATCTGGAAGAAAGCCCCAATAATATCAAAATTGGTTGCCATTCGATACAATAATAAGCAATACAAGTATAAGTGCCTCCCAAAGGTTGTCTGAGAAGAGATCCAACCCTCCAAAGGCCACCAGAAAGCAAGCTAAGACTGAAGATAAGAAGACCTCGACAATACTCTGCAAAACCCCTCTAACTAGCTGAGTTGCACCCTGCTCTGGATGTTGTTAAACCCTCAAGTTTCAGCCCTCCCTTTTCTGAGCTCCAAATCCCTCCAAACTCTCCCGGAATGTAGATCGGGCTAATAGAAACCACTAGGCCAAGTCTTAAGCTGATCAGAGAAGTTATGCTCCTCTAACTAGGAAAAACCTCAACTGGTTTGCGCCCTCCTGGTTTGATTAAGTCAAGGATAATTTTTTCTTCCCTATAGGAGCCTCCAAATGCCACCAAAATATACCAGAATGTAGATCGGGCCAATGCTACCAAGATGACGAAGTCTCAAGTCAATCTATGAAGATCTGAGCCAATAACTACTTATAACCTCTTTTTGCAATGTGCCCTTCTCTCCTCCAATTCGTTCCAAGCTTCCAGAAGTAAACTGCAAGCATAATATCCTTCAGAATAGACCAAGAATGATGCTAGGGACCCTACGAAGAGAACCCAAGTGCTACTTTTCCAAAATTCCTTCTCCTTCCTTTAGATTGAACCAATCTCTCCAAGGTGGTGCACCTCCCTAGCTGGAAACCCCCTAGGTTGCGCCCTAGCCTGGAATCTGCCTATAGAACAAACCCTGCAACACTGTAGAATGGTGTAGGAGGATTATTTCACCTCCGAGACCAAGCCTGGATCAAGAAAGGTGGGATCTTTCACCATCGAGTTGATCTCTAGGGTTTTAGACTCAAAACTCTCAAAACTGATTGTGCTCAAGAGCTCCAATGCAAATAAGATAATAATCCAGAATCAATTAGAAGTGCACCCTTCCATTTCCTTTATAGCTCGAGTCTATTCATCCGTTGAGTTAGTTAACTCCTAGGGTTAACTCTTAACCTTAACTCACGTTTTCTTTTATTTCATTGAGTTATCCCTTTCCACACAAAGTCAACTTAATAATATAATTTTATGTGTTCTGGTTGACTTTGTTCCCAATATGCCTGATACTATAGTATAGTGGGGATAGCTAGACTACCAAGTCTCTCCAAACCTCTTCATCAAGAGGTGGGGGACATTACAAAGCCACACGTGCCACTTGGCACATAACTGCCTCCAAAGTGTCCATCAAACGTTGGTGACGTCAAGGGTCACATAGGTGACGTCATGGGCCTTTCAAAGCCAACATCATAGTAGGAGGAAAAGACCCCCCTAGGTCTAGGCTTGCCAGGCTGTCTTTGGTGGAACATCCTCCTCTCTCTCTGGTGCAAGCCTCTAACCTGTCTCTGCCCTTGGCTGGGGTCTCAACATCCATCTGGTGGGATTTTAGCCCTATGGAGGTCTGAACTAATCCATTATTGTGAGATTTTGAATGGCATCTTCATATGTCTGACATCGTGGTTTGAAAAATTCAATGAACCTACTGATGAGGTATACGAAAGATGATATACCCCTATCTTCGCAACAACCCTTAAACCAATCTTGAAAAAAGGATGGAAGAGAAAGTATGAATAATTTTACCAGAATGTCCTCCCCCTCCCATTCTATCTCGCTTATATACTTCATAAACTCTACAATGTGAGTAATTGGGAGGCCTCCAACTCTTGGAGAGTTGTTCAACCATTTTGCATCAAATTAATGCGGGTATCCTTGAAAACTTTTGAAATCAATGGTCAGATACACTTTTTCCCAGTGTGCCATGATCCCATAACCTGGAAATATCACAAAATTGAAAGTGAGGTGGCACCTCAGAAAAGGTTAGTGGAGTCACCAGATAATTTTCTTGAAACTATCAAAGGGATGAGGGGATCACCCTCAGTGGATTCGCTAGGAAAGCTTTGTAAGATAAAGACTTTTGAGGAAAGGCTTACCAAAAAGTGTTGTCTTGAGGAGAATTGACTCAGTGTTCCCTGACAACGGCGCCAAAATGTTATCCTGCAATTTGTAATTTTCCCAAAGGGAAGGGCTAAGGGAGGAAAATTGGCGTAGCAGGAGGTTATCCTATCACTGTCATTTCATTAGGATACCTCTTTCTATTTAGGGTTGATGGTCGAGGGGAGACATCCCCGGTGACCTGGGGTTTTGAGAAGGCAACAGTTAAAGTGTCTATAAAAGTATCCCCTCTCACAAGTCACACTGATCAGAAAGTCCCAAGGTTTTAACCAATGAAGTAATGAAGTGCTTAGATGTATCTGCCCAGAACAAAGCAACAAGAAAACGATATCTTTTGCAAGTACAGTTTGATGTTAGTACTTCATAAAACCATGGACTTATCAATAAAAGAAATAGTTGATGTATGATGAGCAAACATAATTTTATAAAAGCAATGTTTATAAGATAATAGCTTCACAATCAATGCTTTAAAGAAGCTTCACAAGGACCAAAAATAATAACTCAATAATAGCAATGTACTAGCATTTGTCAGAAGCTAATTAGGCAGTGTATAAATAAACTTTATAATTGCTTTTAGGTGCTTTTAATGCCACAATAGATGGTTGTAGCTTACTTTTGTAACAACAACAAGTAGGTTAGCTCATTAGTCTACTCTAGGGTTAGGAGAAGTAAGTAGATAGCTTGGGGTAAAAGTTTTGAGAGTAGTTTTCATCAATCACTCAAGTGCAAGGCTTAGATCAATGCTTTTAGGGTTAATGGAGTCTCTTTCAACAACAACAATCTTGAAGGAAAAAATGATAATAGTAGAGCTAGAGACAAGAAGGTCAATAATTGAAGTGTTGGTAACCCAAGGATTCAATCACTAAATCCTAGGGGGAAAATAACCACTAGGAAGTAGGTAACCCTAGGCCCTAGTGGTTTTCCTCCTTCTTTAGCTCAAAGGAAAAGTAGATGACGGCTATATGAAGCTAAAGATGCTAGGGTGTTGCAATGGCAAGTCCCTTAGCACAAATCTTCAAGAAAGTAGGGTTTCTAGCATAATCTAGTAGGTGAAAAGTTGTTAAGGCAAGAACAATAACATGTGCTTAAGCCTCCTAGGGTTTTAATTGCAGAAAATTTACTTACATTAACCAAGAATCATCTAGCAATAGGCCTAGTTGAAGACTTCCACCAAGAAAAATGCAAAAATACACCAAAAATAGCCTCCTTCAAGAAGTGCGCACCAAATTTCAGCCAATAAACCTTAAGTAGGGTGAAAATTTCAGACCTCACAAAGTGTGAGTGAAAGATGATGAAAAATAAGAGAGAATTTTCCCTTATTTATTCAATACAAATGACCAGAATTAAGTCAAAAAGGCCGACATGGCTAGTTTACGTGTAATATCCATTTTTTACATAAAAATGACTTTTTAAACCCTAAATCAAGCAGAATAGGTGATTTCATGCCCTTTTAGGGTGACATTAGGCCTCTCTGGTGAAATGTTGGCCTCCAGGAGAAAAACGTTAGGCCTCCCAAGGCCTCTAGATCAAGCCACACATGCCACTTGGCATATAACTACCTCCAAAGTGTTCATCAAACGTTGGTGACATCAAGGGCCACAGAGGTGATGTCATGGGCCTTTCAAGGACAACATCGTAGTAGGAGGACAAGACCCCCCTAGGTCCAGGCTTACCAGGCTGTCTCTGGTGGAACGTCCTCCTCTCTCTCTGGTGAAAGCCTTTGACCTATCTTTGCCTCTGGTTGGGGTCTCAGCATCCATCTGGTGGTATTTTATCCCTATGGAGATTCAAACTAATCATCTCCCCATGTGTACCTGTCCATTGGGTGTGGCCCTGTAACAACAACAAGTATGCCCTCCATGGGATCATAAGTCACAGGGATCATAGCAATGTCAATCAGATCTAATAATCAAGTTATCTAAACATGTGCATAAAACCCCCCTTTCCCAGAAAAGTGCTCAAAGACATTATGCTATTCTATAAGCCAGGTTTGGAGAGGACGTTAGGAGGTCCTATTGGGCTAATTATTATTGGACATGGGATGTTTCCAGGTGAATACAAGTCTAGGCTATGTAAGTGGATGAGGTGGTGAGGGATGTTTGAGCAATGGATGCAGTGATGACAGGGGAATGTATGGCTTACATGTGGGTGCCTCTGAAGAGGGTGAGTTGCTCCTTGTCATGGATGCAAATGTTTCCAAGCCCATTCAATTCCTTTTATCTTTTTATCTTATTGTGTTTTCTTTCAAGAGACTAGTTAGGGGACATTGCCCTAGCGTGGTGACAAATGGTGACAATGTTACCCACAAGAATTTCACGGAGATGAGAAGGCTGGCTCATGATGAGACCCCCTTTCTCTTGGCTATGCCACCAAGAGCCACTACCCTGGCGTGGTGACCAACTGAATGGTAGTGTCATAGGGATACATGCCTGTGGACCTAATAGGATGGCTCGTGATGAGAAACCCTATCCTCCAACTAGGTCTTGATTTTATTATTTTACGGGTCCCTTTGTTTCTTGTTGAGAATCCTTTTAGTGCTTTCTCAAGGATCCCTAGGCAAAGCATCTAAAGGTTTTGTTATTTTGGCTTTTATCTTTTTCCAGCTACTTTTACCCTCTGTGCCTTTAGCCCCTTCTTCCCACAAGGTAAGGTAGAACCCTTTGCTAGCTTGACAAACCCAATGCCCAAACCATTGTAGGGGATGGATGAGAGGGAAAAAGATGAAAAGTGATAAGTATGATGGGAATGGACGATGAAATTTCATGAACCCACCCAGTGGAAACTCAAATCCTAAGTGAACCAACTTGCTAGGGCATCCTGTCATTCCCCCCAGGTGTGGGCAAGTGGAAAGGCATAAGGCCCAATTACAGATCAGAATTAAAAAGAATTAAATGCACGTATTCAAATGTTTTGAGAATCAAAGTGACACATACCATGATACCCGGACTCATTACCTCATGGAGAAAGACCCACTGCTGCTGAAGGACCAAGCCGATGGGATGGATGTTGCTGCTACTGACAAGATGGAGGCACTGAAGAAGAAAGATGGGCCCTCCAGGGCCAGGCTCAAGTTAATATGGCTCTTGGTACTCCATGTCTAGGACCTGTGGGCCTCAAGACATAATCTCCTTAGTTATCCCTAGTCTAGGGGATAATGGAGCCATTGTACAATTCCCGACCATACTTACTGTTGACCACCTATTTCAACTAGGGGGTCAACTCCATGTGCCATGAAGCTATGTACCTGATGGTGCAACAAAATTTGAACACTTACTGGTTCTACAAGGCATTTTTGGCCTCAACACTTCTTTTTGTAACTGGAATTTCTGCTCCCCTGCATGGGATAATAATATAATGGTTTTGCATGGATCATATTGTAGGTTAGTTTCCTAAGACTTCATCCTTAGGAAATTCCTTTCATCGAGTGTTTTTTCCTCATGTAATTAATTTTTCCTAACCAATCTTTTTAATTACCCTTGAATTTTTCACTCCCACAATAATCCTCCAAAGTGGTGAAATGCGTTCTAATGATCGATCCCAATGGGTGAATAGGGTCTACAAATATTTTAAATGACCATGCTAGTCATCTCCTAGAGTCTTGCGGAATTTCGTCGAGTCTAAGTAGTTTTTTTAATTTTTTAAAATTACCCAATTAATGGTAATTTTAATTTTTTTTTATGTAAAAATGTAAAAACTAGGTCATTGGGGATTTTGATAGGGGTATAAGTACTCAAAAGAAATGGAATGAGACCCCCTACACTCTTGCGCCAAGTTTCATCTCAATTGGACAAGTTTTGTTAGGTCATTGTCCATGAGGAGTCCAAGTCAATCAAAAATCAACGAATAATTGGCTAAATTAAAAAAGCCAAAAATTGTAAAATGAACAAAACGTCATGAGAGAGAGTGGAAAAGGTTTCCTAATCTTTTTCCTAAGTTGGAAAAGTAATTTTCCACTTAAAGAACCCCCACTTCTTTAGCCAACAACTTAAAGTGGTGTTCTCTTGCTAATTTACATGTGGGAATTAAAAAGTTTAAGTGAAAAAAATCACCTAAACCCTAAATTATCCCTCCTTGGTGTTTAACTTAATGTTTGACCATAGGAAAAGGTGTTTTCCCCCTTTACACCTCACCCCTCAAACCCTAACTCACTACCAAAACCCTAAAATTGACTCTTCTTTGACTTTATCTATTTCTCTTGAATGTGTGACACTTGTAACTCATCCAAGAGGGGTCTCTTTCCTCTCCCAAGTATAAAAGAATGTTCACACCCCCCTCATTACACATATATTCTTAGTCTATTGTTACTATACCCAAATCTCTCCCACTCCTCTCTCTCTCTCTCTTCTTGTTCTCATTCTTTCTTCTCAAGCTTGTGACAAATATTTTCTCAAGCTTGCTTCTATTGGAATAAAGAAAATCTTTGGAGGAAATTTCATGGTGCATTGGGAGTATTCTTGATGCTCCTTATGGTTTTGGTTTGAGGTGATATTGCTGCCATACTTTTCTTGTGGATTTTCTTGCTTTGAAATTTAGTTTAGGAGATCCCAAACAAAGTATTTTGCTTGGTTAAGTTTATGATAGTGTTGACCGCCCATTTAGCAACAGTGCTCAACTCATGTGCCATGAAGATGCATCACCAGATGCAAATTTGATGAAGACAGTACTGGTTCTACTTGGGCATTTAATGCTCCAACACTAAATTTTGTAAACGAAATTTTCGCACCCCTGCGTGGGTTGATAATGTAATAAGTCGGCATGGATCATAGTTAGGTCAGGTACCTTGGGATGTTTTCATTGGGAGAGTTCCTTTCACCGAGGGTTTTTTATCCTCAGGTTGTCAACTGGGCTTTAGGGCCTGGCTGACTTCCCTTGAGTTTTTCCCTCCACACATGCAATAATTCCTCCAAAGTGGTGAACGACGTTCTAATGGTCTCATCCTTTGGTATATATTGTTTAGGAATGTTTTAAATGACCATGCCAGACAGTGTAGAAAGTTTCGCAGAATTTCGTCGAGTCTAGATAGGTTTTTTTTAATTAATTAAATTTTTAATAATTTAATTAATTAATTATTTTTTGAGCCAACATTGTAAAAACTGGGTCTTTGGGATTTTGATAGGGGTATTTGTGCTCAAAATAAATGGAATAGAACCCCCTACACCCATATACCAAGTTTCATCTCAGTCGGACGAAGTTTACTATGTCTTTGTCCACTCAGAGTCAAAGTCAGTCAAAACAACAATTTTAATTGCTAAGTCATTTTTGTAATTTTTGTAAAAAAGAGTTATTGGGTGAATGTTAAGGTGGAAAAGAGCAAGATTA
>ML779930.1:1286268-1328992 GCA_009831015.1 Picea engelmannii | reverse complement strand
GGACAAGTCTGGCTGAGAAGAAGAAGATGGGTCCTCCAGGACCATGCTCAGGTCGCTCCTGCTCTCGGTACTCCATGTCTAGGACCATGTGGGCCTCGAGACATGATCTCCTAGTTATCCCTGGATATCGGGGATAACAGGCTACAAGCCCACAGGTTGGATGTTAGCGGCCCACATGCGAGATGAGAGAAGCATGACTTGGACGACTTCGATGAAGACTTGGAAAACCTAGCCCACCCATTGCTTGCCAAATGATTTTCTTAGGAGGGGAAAAACGTCCCATTTTTTAGCATGACATCATGATATTGGGGGTTAGGGCTTGGTGGTGAAGTGCCACTCGTTTGCACTTGAACGTTTTGAGGAGAAGAGGGTCTTCACCATGATGAGATCACCTAGACGCTTGAAACATGTCCTTGGGAGGCCCTTCCATGCTTCTCCAACACCAACGACCTTCTCAAAGTGGAAAAAAATCCCTTAAAGGGGTGACGACATCCTAGATTAGGGATTAATTTGTGCAAAAGATGAAATTTTAAGTGAATTGTTTAATATTATTGTGTTAAGGGGGAAAGATTAGGGTTGTTGACCTCTAATCTTGTGTTTTACTCCTTATTTTGTGGAAAAACTATGTTAGCTAATTTTTGTATAAATAGAGATCAGAAGATCTCATTTTAAACATAACTATCCCTTGTGGATAAGGACTTGCTCTGAAATTTTTGCCCCTCTTGGCCTTTTTCATCTCTTTTTCAAGTGTTAAGATTTATCTTTTTTCTATTGGTGGTGGACAATTGATGCGCTAGGCTTGGAGACTCTTTCTTATGCATGTGGATGGACTTAACTTGGAAGATTAGCGTTTGATCTAGCTTTTTGTGGAATTGGTAAGGGAAAATATGAATTTTTTGTCTTTTGTTTTGGTTTTTTCCATAATTATTGTTAGTTAGAACCCTTGGAGGAGTATAAGGGCATACACCCTCCCCAAGGTTTTTTCTCTTGCTTAAGGAAGGTCATTTTTCACAAGTTGCCTTGGAGAACTACAAGGGCGTACACCCTCCAAGATCATCTTGGTTTGTTTTGCAAACCCTAGGAAGTAAAAGGGCTTACACCCCTAGGGATTTTGTGTATCAAACATTTTTAATCCAAGTTTTGCTTCTCAAGGTCAAATACATTTTTCAAGGTTGTGCCAAGAGAAGTACAAGGGCATACACCCTATTGGCATTTTCCTAGATTGACTTAGCTACACTTGAGAAGTACAAGGGCATACACCCCCAAGTGCTTAGCCAAGCCATATTTTTCATTGACCCCAAAAACCCAATAGTAAGGCACTAATCACTTTTAAATTTGCATTGGAGATACAAAACTTTTGCCTTGAAAAACGTGAAATTTCAACCTTTACAAGCTTTCTCTTTTGGATAGTGACCTTGATTCCTTGGGGGTTATTCTTCCCTTAGGGCATCCCTTTTCTTCCATAAATTGTCATTTCTGTACTAACTTGTTTTCTACAGCCATTAGGCTATAGAAAATCACTAACACTAGGTGCTAATATCTCACTAACTACTCCCTAACTTTCCTCCATTTTTTAGACACCAATTTCACTAACTAGGGTGCACTATTCAAGCTAGTTTTGGACACTTTTGTGTGGTTGATTTGGCTGCTGCATGTCATTGACTTCTACAACCATAAGGCTGATAATTTACTGCAGAAAATCGTTTTATATACAACTTTCTTTTATTCATTCTTAAAGTTCTATGTTCAAGTCATAATTGATTACTAAATTCATTGATGATATTGCCAATCAATCTTGTGTTTATATGCTGATTTGGATACTTCATTTTCTGATATGAATTGTCATCCACTACTGCAAATTAGGGACAACAAGCTTAACTTGCTGATCCATACTTACACATAGCATTGCAAGTTGTCTTTTCTTGTGTTTCAGGGAAGTACAAGTGCACCGACGACTATCGTTTCACTTGGTATCCATTTACCTTTATTCACTCATCATTTCCAACCAATCATTTATTCCATCACTTGAAATTCCGGGGGACTTCTCTTTACACTTCCCTTCATCCTTTCCTTTCCCCCTCGGGTCTCCCGGATCGCCTCCTAGGAGTGACCTTAGTCACCCCCCAATTGCGAGACCTACATCGAGGTGACATTGAGTGTAGAATTCCCAAAGTTGTAGCACTTGTTCTGTGGTTGGGGTGGGCTTTGCCCAACCTACAAATTGCGCTATAACAATGTCGATTTCACATAACTAGGGTTAAAATTGTTAAGCGAGTTAACAAATATCTTGAAGATAAGAGGGTAGATTTACCACTGTAAATCTGTTGTAAAAAAAGTTATTTCAAATATGTTATATGCATGGAAAATTATGCCCTAAGGGCTGTAAGTTGTTGGCATTGGAGTACGCTTGTTTGGTATCTTTTCTCTTTAGTTTCTTAGTGATTTGGAATAAAGTGAAGTATTGTATTTGCTGCAGTTTTTTGTTGTAATTATATATTTCACATCATCCCAATTACCACTTAAAACCTCGCCCTAGGTGAAAAGTCCTCACCAACTGAAACTTTAAGTGAAACTCGAAAGAGTTACCACTGTTACCTTAGCACCCTCTTCCTTCACTTTTGGTTAGCTTACTTCCAACACACAAGGGGGGATTTCCTATATTCACTAGGTACAAGGAGATATGATGATAAATAAGGACTATATGGATCTAGTGAAAATTAGATTTATGAATTTTATAAAGATTAAAGATGTAGATTTGTTTAACAAAATTCTAGATCTGGTTTTAAATGTTGTAAGCAGTATATTGACCAGATTTAAAGGCAGTTTTGGATTAAAACGTAAGCTATGATTTTCAGATCTATTCCATAGCCAAATAAAGAGTTCTTAAAGCCTCTATAAATATGTTATTAGAGTAAGTTCTATCACCGAAATGGAGATTTTATAGGGCATAAATTTAGTTTAGTATTAGGTGCAAAGCTGCTATGTGTTACTAGATCTTTGGGGCAGATCTGGAGTACAATGAACAACATTAATTTCCAGATCTGTATATACTAAAATAAGGAGTCTTTTCAGATATTTTTATGGTGATTAAATGTGATACTAGTGCCTATAATTTGCATGGGGCATGTGGGGTTCAAAAAGGCTCAAAGGGAGGCTTTCCTATTTAATAGAAATGGGGAATATGGTTGAAGCATACATACCAAATAATCCTCTCTTTGTTGTCTCAAACTTCAAAATCTACCAATGGAAATTACTAATGCAGATAAATTCCAATAGCTATGGGAGTTATACTTGTCACGAGTGATTATAAGAGTATAAAACCAGATTTAGAGAAATATGCATTAAAATACAACATCCCAATGATAAGTATAACAAAGTAGGAATGATGTTACCTGATTTATCATCTCACAACCATGAACCAAGTAGAGATCATCAATTAAAGACAACATACACATTTAGAAAACTTCCTCATCCAATGAAGATCTTTACTCAATCATCCAATATCTCAAAGAAAATATACAAGGCAATATAACCAAGAGTCCAATACTCAATCCTTTAACAACCATTACAGGTGGAGGAGCCTTGTTTTTTAATGTTCCAGGCTTAAAACTGTTGAGAATTATAGCTTGGACAGGAACTTTTGTACATGTTTTGTGTGAACGTGAAAGAAGTAGTTTGAGATATTTTTGAAAAGTAATTCTATTTTCAAAAAGTGATTCTATTTTTGAAAAGTAAATTCTATCTTGTAATTCACTCGAGTTAAAAAGTGAAAGTCTTATTTTTAGTAGTTGAGTCTAAAAAGTGTGTTTCATGCATGAATGACTTAGACTAGGAATACTCTTAGAAATTGATTAGGGTTTTGGTCTCAGCTAAAACTATAAAGATAGGTCAATATAGAGAGTTGAGAAACACATTAGAACACTTGAGCAGGTTGAGTGACAAAGAGGGAGAGAGAGAAAGTAGCTAGTTCTCGACAACACGTAGTCCCGTGCAATAGTGTAATGTTCCTGAATTGGCTAGTTTAGAAAAATTTTCTAATGTGTGTGTAGGATTAATTGTTTACAACATATAAATGATCATACAAATAACAAATGCAACAAAAGACTGCAAAGTTTATATTATGATATCTTTGCGGAGTACAAATGTCGAATGCGGCTGAATAAAAATGAATCACTCGGCTATATTAAATGAGAAAAGTATCTTAGCCGGAATACAACAAGAAAAATAAATGATAATAATCGATAATACATGAGCATTGCGGGATCAATGGATGAGCTGGAACCCTAGTGGAAAAACTCGGCAACGACAAAAAATCGGCAAGGGTCCTGAAAACATCGTCTCGGAAAAAATCGGAAAAACTCGACAAACATTAAAAAATACATAATTTATTCATTTTTTTCAAAATTTTAAACATTTTTCAATATATAAAGCAACAACAACATCATATAAACAGAAAGGCACGTAAATATCGAGAAAGAACCAATATATATTATATACTGGATGCCAATCAAAAACTGATACATCAAAGTCATTACTGAAAGTCTGAAATCAATACAAAATGACATAAATGTATATGTCCCAAAACTACCCTGCCTTTGCACACCTCAAAAATGCTTGATGGCCTCCACAAAATTCTTCCCTCACTGCTCCACACACAAAAAAAAACATAATGACAAAAAAAACCGAATCGAGCTCTTCATCTCGATTTTTTCCGATTTTTGCTGCTTTTTTCCCGATTTTTTCAAAAAAACGCGCTTTTTTCTCTGACCAAAAAATAAAAAAAAAATCGGCAAGCCCAAAAAATCACGCTTTTTCCAATTTTTGCTGATTAATCGACAATTTCTTCTACTAGGGCTGGAACTATGGCATCACGCATGGTAACTGTTGTAAGTCCGGAAAGTTTTCCCTGGTGGCTAAACATCTCGGAATGGCCTGGAAATTGTCCCAAATGGTGCACCCTGCTCTACCTCTCAATCCTAGTGACTGACCATCCCCTCTGTTGGTGTGTCTGGACCCTGGAAGGATCCCCTAGGGGAAATACGCCCCCTCTGCTTCGAAAAACTTCACCCTAGTGATTCCACCGTCGAAATCGGATGATGTGTGTTTCAAAATGATCGCCCAAGTGGGTCGGAAGGATTTCCCCGGATCTGGATTGATGATCGCTCGGGAACCTCGAATGTTTCCTTCCCAATTGTCGCACTCCCAATGTCCAGAAAGTGTGCCCCAGAGGATTCCTTCATCGAAATTTGACGAGGAACCAGGAAAAATATGCGCCTTGCCTTCCTCTCAACTGGGTTGCAGGGGAATCTATGAACTCTCCCTGGATGGGACAAGTCGATCCACTGAACCTTCTCAGAAATTGCACCTTCACCCTGAATAAGTGCACCCTTGCTGTTGGAACCTGTGTAACTGTTGCTGAAGAATAATGGAAGACCTGTGTGATCTCCCCGGTGATTAGGGTGTCTCTCTCAACACCGAAATTAGCCAACTGGTGTCTTCCTCCTGGAATCCACTGAACTATCTCTCTTGAGATGCGCCTCTCTCCTCAATGACAAGTCAAAATATGCATAATAATGAATTAGGTTGCTTTTCCCTCCCTTTATAGCTTCTTGAAACCCTAATTCGTTGTTGACCTTTTCCCTCCAAGTGGCTTTTACTTGATTTTATTATTCCTTGATTAAATCACTTAATTAATTAATTAATTAACCATTTTACCTCTAAAAAGTGATTTATCCATCCTTATGGCTTCTCCGACCAATGAAAGTCACTTCTCATCATCTTATCCTGTAATTCTCTTCTTCCCAATTCTGATGAGCTATTACACTAAGAGGTTTCTCCAAGTAATATGCCCATTATGACCTTCTTAGTGAATTTAATTAAGATATGACCCATAATAACTCAAAATTACGGAAATCGTCGGAATGCAACGGAACCAAAGCCAAGCTATGTAGAATGGATCCTGATGATGAACAATGCAAGTCAGGCCCAATAAATCCCCTCAATATCTCATGAACTCTCTCTCACCCCTATCTGGCTACTCTGGTAGGCATAACACTTTGTAATGTTATAATGTTCCAAAATGGGGGCATTACAGTCCTCCCTGTTGGAATATTTATTTTCCTCAAGCAATAACTGAATCCAACTACATATGATATCGAGGTCCCATATCCACCTGTGTGACACAAGGTAGATTCCCCTCAAGATGTGGCCTCTCCAAGTGCTCCTGATGAGTAGAATGATCAATGGCCCAAGAATCTCAGTCAACTACCCGAGCAACCACTCTACTCGAAACTCAACTCCATCAAACACTGAACTACTAAGCACTCCAATCCCTGGATCCCATATTAGAATATGAATTGCAATGCCTTGTGAAATATAGTCCTGTAACATATCAAAACCATGAGTCTCTGCAAATAACACACGGTCTCAACCCGAAATGAGTCTGTCCTCTAAGACCGTACCAACCCCAACATGTTCTCCACCAACTGAACATGATGCTTCCATAGTGAGGTACTACAAGACCTCAACGAATCACCAACAAGTGATGTGATCCCCCCAATACTGAAGCTTTTTGGAAAGTCAAAGTGACTTTCCCCTACAAAGATCCACTCATCTCCATCAGTCAATGAAATTCCCACCCTCGTAATCCTAGGGTCCCATGCTAGCCTCTGTCAAGGACCATCACATAGACGCTTCACTACTCTGATCATGATTGTTTTCTCAAAATATACATATTGGATCCCCCACTACTGGATCCTCATGCTGAAATACCTGTGAAAAATGGGCTTGCTGTCAAGAAGTTGAACCTATAAAGGTATCTCTGTGGAATAATCATCTACCCAACCACCTCCATACTCGATCATGAGTATCAATAGGGAGAACCTGTCTTTCCACATAGAACATGTCCCTGCAAGCCCTCTCAAAAACATCTAAGAGTGAAGTATGTTTCTCTCGGGTGCAACTTGGGCCATCATAAGATGAAACAACCCACTAACCAAATGGACTCATGGATCCCATGGAAAAATTGGAAGTTCATCACTTCCAATCCCCACTAACTTATCATGTGTTATACTGATGATTATCGGAAGCCCTCCATCCTCATCCCAATGAGAATCTGAATCTGTGTCACCCTATGAGATATATGTTATCCCATGGCCTAAGATTCTCACCATCATGCCCAAGTTCTCAACTTTTTGTCTCTGATGATCCACCCCTATCCTTCTTTATGCAATAAAGACACTCCTATTAGGTGGTCTCAGCCTACCAACTCTCATTGTCCCCTGCCACTATCTATCTCCCCCTATGTTGTTTTCAATGATGAAAGTATCGGGAAAAGCTAACAGAAACATATGTAATCGACTGTAGTACTGGAAAGTATCATATGCTTTGGTCAATCCCCAGGATTGGACCAAAAGCTCATCCACTAGCACCCATGGTGAATAATCGTCTAAACTCCGACTATCGGATACAACAATAGATAACTCCATAAACTGTTGGTCAATCACTCTCCCTCCATCATCACTCAGATAGTTGTTTCTACTGTGAAGGTGATCTCCAAGAACTATGTGTTGTTGCAAGGGAGAGGAATCTCCATGCTCCACTAGGTGTGTCTCCTCCCTGCAATCCAATGCGTCCCCATGAATCCCACTGTACATCTCTCTCATCATCATATGTCCAAGGTATACTGTCAAATCAACCTATGTGTGGATATCAACCAATCCTGGAACACAAATGAAAGTATCCTCGTAACTTCCCTTGGCTATGGAATCCTCATGTTTATGTGTATGACCGATTGTCTTAGAACTACCCATGAATGGTGGCCCCTGTGACACCCGAACATCCTCCAGCAATGTAACTGAGGAACATATCTGACTCTTTATCGAGATAGATATAGTGCATCTCTGACCAGTCTCCTTAAGGAGCTCATCTAATATGGTCTTTGATTCTTGAAGGGTTGTCTGTGTGCCTTCCAAATATCCTTGTGTGCTCACCAAATCATGAGTGATTTTGTCCACCTCGAACTCCTGCTCCCTCAGGGCCCTACGATACATATCACCAACCTCCAATGGGAAATATCTGTCTATCAACAACTATTGGTAGTCGACCCTCATCATAGTTACTCTTTCCCTGAGAGTATGAAAGTCATCCATGGAAAATCCCCAATATGAACTATCATGTGCCATCGATGCCCTCCAACAATAATCTGCCACCAATGCATGTGTATCATCCATGCATCTAGTGGCTTCCATGATCATGTCCTCACTAACTCTCAACTGTCTTGTCAAGTGTCGTGACTCTTGATCATAGTCCCGTTGAGGTTCTACCTCATGCCCTTCACTTCTAGTGTCAACAATGGAATCCCCAACAACACACTCCTCAAAATATAAGGCATTGAACTGTCCATTGTCCATTGTGCTACTGAGTCCTCCTGTATGCCACTGCACACCATCACCAATTGCTACCCTCATCTGAATCGCATTGTATCATGTATGGGCAGTTGTATCCTCTTGTGCGCTCACTTTGCTAATGTCATCTGCACCTGGATCCCATACAGATGTGTCTAGACATGAGATATGGTCATCCCAACCCATGCAGAGTGCACCCTCATCACTGTGGATTGGTCCTGGAAGTGAATATCCTATCAAAATGTCAGTCTCCACAACCTGATATAACAATGGAATCTCCAAAATATGTGACTCCCTCTCCCCATATTGGTAGGTACGTGTAAGGTCAATTGTCTCCAAGTCATGTCTCTCCTCCTGGGTTTGCAGATCCATATGTCCCTGGTGTACGATCCTCACACAAGGCTCCTCTACCATATCAGGAATGCCACTGATATCCTCATGTGTCGTGGATATCATAGGTGTCTGGGAAGATAAAGAATGTATCATTGTCATCATAGAAAGCTCATCATCCTCCATACATGACTTCCTGGAAGCCATGTCTATACCCAAGGGTTGGTCATCCAACCAACTAATCTCATCACGTTCAAGTTCCCACACATATGAATACTCACACGTGTCATCACTATGATGAAGCGTTGAAGTCTCAACATTGCTTGGTAGGGAAGATGAAGAACATGCGTTATCATTCTAGACATCCAACTGTCCCTCAGATGCGTAGGAGTCACTAGCCTCATATGACTTCTCTAAATAGGCATCAGTGGTTGCATTCTCATGCACCTATTCATCCTCACCGTCATAGTGTACCTCAATAATGTGAACCTTCCCCTTCTTGTGCCCTGATAGTTGGGGTTCATACCACTCAGGATGTGTGATGGTGCAAAAATCCTTGAATGACATGTCTGCATGAAATTTTGTGCCAAGCTCCTGATACTGTCTCAAACAATTTGCAAACTCCTCATTAGATCCATTAATCCTTGTATAGTTTTGAAGGGTTGCCACCTGTCGAAACTATTGTCGCCCCTATGCAATCATCTTACGAATATCCCTTACGTTGTCCTCCATATTTGATCTGAACTTTCCTCCATACTACTGCATCTGGAGGTATAAGTGCAAGTTATTACCACTGAATTTTAATGGACATAATCTGACATAACTCCTCATTGATTTTCCCCATAGGATGGCAGGAAAACTAGCTCTAATACCATTGTAATGTTCCTAACCTGGCTAGTCTAAGAAATTCTGCTAATGTGTGTGTAGGATTAATTTTTTACAGCATATAAATGATCATACAAATAACAAATGTGACAAAAGACTGCAAAGTTTATATTATGATATCTCTACGGAGTACAAATGCCGAATGTGGCTGAATAAAAATGAATCACTTGGCTAGATCAAATGAAAAAAGTATCTTAGCCAGAATACAATAAGAAAACTAAATCATAATACCCGATAATAGATGAGCACTGCAGGATCAATGGATGAGATGGAACTATGGCAACTTGCACGGTAACTGTTGTAAGTCCAAAAAGTTCTCTCTGGTGGCTAAACCTCTTGAACTGGCCTGAAAATTGTCCCAAATGATGCGCCCTGCTCTACCTCTTAGTCCTGGTGAATGAATGGCCCCTCTATTGGTGTGTCTGGACCTCAGAAGGATCCCCCTTGGGGAAATGTGCCCCCTATTCTTTGGAAAACAACTCCCTAGTGATTCCACCATTGGAATTGGCTGATGTGTGTCTCAAAATGATCACCTAGGTCTACTGGGAAATGGGTCGGAAGGATTTCCCTAGATCTGGACTGATGATCAATCGGGAACCCCGAATGTGTCCTCCCCAAGTGTCGCACTCCCAATGTCTGGAAAGTGCACCCCAGAATATTCCTCCGTCGGAATCCGACGAGGAACTAGGAAAAAGATGTGCATTTCCTTCATCTCAAATGGGTCAGAGGGAAATCTTTGAAATCTCCTTGGTTGGGACACGTCGATCCACTGAACCTCCTTAGAAGATGTGCCCTCACCCTGAATAAGTGAACCCTTGCTACTGGAACCTGTGTAACTGTTGCTGAAGAATAATGGAAGACCTATGTGATCTCCCCGATGAATAGGGTGTGTCTCTCAACACCGATATCAACCAACTAGTGTCTTCCTCCTGGAATCCACTGAACTATCTCTCCTGAGATGTGCCTCTCTCCTTAATGATAGCAATGTACTAGCATTTTTCAGAAGCTAATTAGGCAGTGTATAAATCAAATTTATAATTTCTTTTAAATGCTTTTATTACTGTAATAGATGGTTGTATCATTCTTTTGTAAAAACAACAAATAGGTTAGCTAATTAGTCTACTCTAGGGTTAGGAAAAGTTAGTAGAGAGCTTGAGGTAAAAGTTTTGAGAGTTGTTTTCGTCAATCAATCAAGTGCAAGGATTAGATCACTTCTTTTAGGGTTAATGGAGTCTCTTTTAGTAATGACAAACTTGAAGGAACAAATGATAATATGAGATCTAAAGAAAATAAAGTCAATGATTGAAGTGTTGGTAACCCAAGGCTTCAATCACTAGACCATAAGGGGAAAATGACCACTACGAAGTAGGTAACCCTAGGCCCTAGCAGTTTTCCTCCTTCTTTAGCTCAAGGATGAAGTAGATGACATCTAGATGAAGAAAATGAAGCTAGGGTGTTGCAATGGCAAGGCCCTTAGCACAAAGCTTCAAGAAAATAGGGTTTCTAGAAAAATCTAGTAGGTGAAAAGTTGTTAAGGCAAGAACAATAACATGTGCTTTAGCCTCCTAGGGTTTTAAGCTAGAAATTTCATAATCTTGGAAGAAATGAAAGATAAATACACCATAACCATTCAAAATGAATAAGAATTGCAATAAATTTACTTACATTCACCAAGAATCATCTAGCAATAGGCCTAGTTGAAGACTTCCACCAAGAAAAATGCTAAAATACACCAAAAGTAGCCTCCTTCAAGAAGTGCACACCAAATTCAGCCAATAAACCCTATTATCGAATAGTTTGTAGCTAGGATAAAAGGTTATGATATGGAAGACCAAACTGGCGTAACAAGATCCTATCCCACCCAATGCCACCACGATGGAAAGGCTCTTTCTCTTTAGCGAGGTTAGGCCCAGGGGAGACGTCCCCGGTGACCTATGGTTTTGAGGAGGCAAAAGGATAAAGGGACAAGGACAAGTTTTCCCCCTCACAATTCACCACCCAAACAGATAGTCCCGGCTAAATAGCCAATAATAAAGTAAATCCCTAATGAAGGACACCTGCCAGGAACAAGACAACAACAAACTGATACGTGCAAGCTATTTCAATGGGTTAGTACTTCATATCAATCAAGAACTATCTAATGAACTTATACGCAATTTGAATATAAATATTGACAGAGTCAATGTTTATCAATAGCAATGGAAGTCATATCACTTCATCAATAATTATTTAAATGATGTGGCATTCAATATAACAAACCAACACTTTATTCAATTTATGCCTAAAACACCATTCAATTGCTCACAAGATAAGACATTGCTACATTAATGATACAAATAGCATAAGGTAGCAACAACACTTAGGGTTAGTAGGGTTAGCTAGAGCTAAGGTTAGTGTAGTTAGGGTTTTAAATTCAAGTTTTGAGAGTGTTTGGATCAAAGTCTTACTTCAACACTGGAGGTCTTAGGATCAATGCCTCAGGGTAGAATGGAGTCATAAGTGAAGGACGCAAAGGTTGAAGGAGGCAAGATTTCAAGGACTAGAGGGAAACGTTTTGGGGTGCTGCTAAAGAAGGGCCTCAAAATCAGAACCCTACGGGAGAGAGGCTCAGTTCGGTGTTACTAAATCAAGGCCTCATGCTCTCTCCTCCTTCCCGACAAACAACTAGCTCAAATAAAGCATAAAATCGAGACAAGAGAGATTGAAGAGGGAGAGTGTTGCTACAGTAAGGCTCTTTCATCAAACCCTAAAAGAAAATGACCCTAAGTGTAGATGACCTAGGCCTGGGATATCTTCTTCCTCTTGAATTCTAAATGGTACGACTAGCAAAGGAGAGGAAGAAAAAGGAGTGTAGCAACGACTAGGCTCTCTTTTTCTTCTTCAATGGCTAAAAGTCTCTCTATCAGGGGACATGAGACAAGGACCTACTTGTGTGCTTGTCACCTAGTGTTTTGATTAAGAAAAATTCATAAACATATGCAAGAAATTAAAATAAAACCATTCATTCAAGAAGTTTTGCAAAAAAATACTTACAAGTCATCAAGAAATAACCATGCAAACCCTAGTTTTAACACCTTCCTTCAAGAGAAACACCATGAAATGCCAAGAAAGTCTACCTTCAACAAGTGTGCCTCACTAAATTAGCCAAATACCTAAGATAGTGTGCAAATTTCAGACCTCCTTATGGAGTGAATGAGTCATGATAAAATGATGATCAAAATTCTCAATATATACTGTATCAATGACCTAATTTACTTTTTAGGTCATAAAAAGGATGACAAGGCCATGATATCAAAATTATACTGTTTTTACATTAAATTCTAGACTAAAACCCTAATCAAGAAAAAAGGTAAGACGTCACCCCTTCCTAGGGTGACGTTAGCCCCTATCAAGGAAAATGTAGCCTTCTGAAGCAAGACGTTAGCTCTCATTGGGATCCTCCAATATGCCACATGTGCCAACTACCTTGTCCATCTACCAACATGCTCATGATGATGTCATAAGCCTCCTGGTGATGTCCTGGGCCATCTAGATCCAACGTCCCTCTGAAAGTGGGTCAATCCCCTTAGGCCAAGCAGTGCTGGGGTACCTCTGGTGGAATGTTCTCTTCTTCTCTGGTGAAAAGTCTTTGATCATCCTCTGCCCTATCTCTGCTCCCTGATGGGGTCTCAACATCCACTTGGTGGGCTCTTCAGCTCCATGGAGGTCCGAACTGATCATCTCCCCATGTGTACCGATCCAAATGGTACCTATCCGTTGAGCATGGTCCTACACATCAAAAGCTATGCCCTCCATGGGATCATTAGTCACAGGGATCATAGCAATTTCAATCACATTTCATCATTAATATTATTAAACATATGCATAAAAATCCCTAATACATCTGTCAATAGCTCAAAGACATTACACAAGCCTACTATACAAATCTGGGGGAAAATACAAAACGTTCTATTAGGCTAGTGTCCATCGGAAAAGGTGAGTTCCCAGAAGAAAAACTCATCAAAACTATGTGAGTGGGTCACGTGTTTAAGGGAAGTCCAAGCATGTGGGTGCAGTGAGGGCCAAGGATGCAATGTGTTATCTATGGGTGCCTTTGTAGAAGGCGAGTTGTACCTGTCATAGATGCACTCTTTCCAATTGCATTCTTGCCTTTATTCTTTTATTTCTTTTCTTTTTCTTTTCGGTCAAGATCTAATCAGGGGACATTGCCCTGGTGTGGTGACCAATGGTGGCAGCGTTACCCACAAGTACTTTCACAGAAATGAAAGGTTGGCTCGTGATGAGACCCCCTTTCCCTTGGCCATGCAGCCAAGAGTCACTGCCCTGGCGTGGTAACCAGCTGGTGGAAATTTCATACTTATAGGTACCCATGGACCTAATAGGCTGGCTCATGATGAGACCCCCATATCCTTTGACTAGGTCTTGTTTTATTAATTTCTTCCGGGTCCCTCTAGTTTCTTGCTGAGATGCCTTTTATTTCTTTCTCGGGGATCCCTGGGCGAAGCATCTCGAGGTTTTATTTTTAGGATTTTATCTCATACCAACTTTATCTTACCTTCTGGGCCTTTATCCCCTTCTTCCCACAAGACAAGGTGCAATCCCAAAGAAAGGTCAACCCAATGCCCGGACAAGGGGAGTGGGATAAGTGAGCGGGAAACAAGATGAAATATTGGTTTTATGATGGGAGCGGGCAACGGCCTTTCAGAAGTCCCACCAAGTGGAAAACCAAAACCTATGGACAAAGGCTTGCTAGGACACCCTGTCAATCCTCCCCAAAATGGTCAAGTGGGCAAATGTAAGTTCCAAGCAGTTGTTAGAAATAAAAGAAATCAGATGCATATATTTAAAGTTTTTAATGATAAAAAAGGACACATACCATGATACCTGGACCAATTACCTCATGGAGCAATAACTCTTTCTGATACAAGAACAAGCCGATGGTGATAGATGCTACTGCTATTGACAAGACCAAGATTATGGAAGAAGGAAAGAGTGGGCCCTCCAAGGCTATGCTCAAGTCAATCCTTCTCTCGGTACTCCATGTCTAGGACCTGTGGGCCTCGAGACATGATCCCTTAGTTATCCCCAAAAAGTGGGGATAACATATGGCTCCAACTCGGGGACATGTGCTCACCATAGAGCACATGAGAACCTCAACATCTCTGGCATAACCTGTAGACCTGCTCGATCTTGAAAGAAGTATCAGTAGAAAAATTGGGGTGGTAATGCCACCCCAACATATATATATATATATATATATATATATATATGGACTAAAGTAAAGCAATCAATAGTGTAAGGAAAACTAATTACTTGTACTTACCTGTTGGATGGATGTTCAATGTATTCAAACGACCAATGTAGCCAATCCAACAATGTCCCATAATACCTGCCTTTGTGCTTCATCATAAACCAAAACAATGATAAATCAAGAACAAAAATGACATGGGTTAGAGCATATATCATATCATCGAAAATCATAAAATCTAACTCATGGAGGTGGGTGGGAGGGATAAAATCTTGCCAAGTCCATATCTGAGGAAAGCACTCAATCCACCTCCGGAAGGGGTCATGAAAAGTCCAAGGTTCAGAGCACTGACTTTGAGGGTTAGTAAACTATCTACCTAGGACGTCTTCACACTTTGGAGCTCCGGAAGGGATCGGCAAAGATTTAGTAGAGGACTGGCAAACTCTCAAGGGAAAGTTGAAACACTGAGAAGATAGATTTGAACTTGTAGTTTTCAACCAACCCTTGCATTCTAGGGTTTGCCTCAGAGGAAACTCAATGTAAAATCTATACTTCCCAACTATACCTTTAATGAAACAACAAGGTGAAGTAATAACAGGTAGATGGAGAAAAAGGTCACGAGAATCCTTCTTTAGGCAAACAATGTTTTTACTCCTATCAAAATCCGAGCATAGTGGTGGCTGATAGTCATCTTCATAGGGTAAATCCAAGTGCTCGGAGGAATACTCATCAAAACACTCAAGGTAAGACCGAAAAACATCAGGAAAACATGGTACTAGGTCAACCTTGGGAGTTTGGGGAGCATCGATGAATATATCATCTCCCTATTTCCATTGGTCAAAACCAAAGATAATCTGTCATGATAACTGTAAAGGAAATAGTTGGGAATGAATCTCAATATCGTAAATGGGGTCCATACCAAAAATGATTACGTCCCATTTACGTCTTCCAACATGTATGAACTCATCAATATCAACTATGTCAGTATCAGTATCATAACATGGAGGATTGAAAACACTCATATGCTCATCTATCTCCTCCTCTTTTCTCGAATCATAAAGTAGAAAATCATCAAAATTTTGGGGAGGAG
Organism: Picea engelmannii; assembly: GCA_009831015.1. Classification (NCBI taxonomy): domain Eukaryota; kingdom Viridiplantae; phylum Streptophyta; class Pinopsida; order Pinales; family Pinaceae; genus Picea; species Picea engelmannii. The sequence goes on along the minus strand of ML779930.1, from coordinate 1,313,034 downwards.
GATAACTTACTGTTTCTTCTTGTGTAGGAGCGTTGAGGACTTGGGTATCTTCAATATGTATTACTGTCTTATCCTCATGAGTTGCCCCTTCATATTTGATTGTACAGTAAGGAAGATGCTCTTCATTTGGGGATTCCATTTCTCCTTCACTCTCTGAATCATGGAACAAGTTATCATCAAAATCCTGAAAAGGAAAGAAACGACTAACCTCATCATCCTTTTGTTATGCAGGAGAAATAGGTTTTTGGATGACCTCATCAGAAGGAGGAGCATAGGTTGATACTTCATCACTTTGCTTAGGCTCCAATTCCTCAGTCATATCTTCAGAAACCCTATGATGAATGATGGTTTGTTCCCCTTCATCGTGGATATCATCAATAAAGTTCTCATGGGTAAACAAACTTTTTGAGGTAAAGAAGTCTTCTATCCTGGACAAAGAGATGTTTCGTTCAATCCTTGTAGCCATGCCAAAAGCTTCATTGAGCGTGCTTGGGATCCTTTTACTAAGGGGCAAACCCAAATGTACCAAAAGTGCATGGGTATAGAGATGGACAATGTACTCCTATCCAGGGTGATGGATTCCAGGAATCTGACATAGAGCGTGCTCAAACCTACTCTGGAAGGTCCAGAGGGTTTCATTCACATTTTGTTTTATATGCTCAAATTGTTTTAGTAGTACTGAGATGTCTTCTGACTGAATAACCCATTTTTCGAGAAAGGTTTTTCCAACTGATTCATAGAGGTGATGCTAGAATCGGGAAGGTCATCATACCACTCTTTAGAATTCTTGCGAAGAGTGGTGGGAAAAAGTCCCATCACTACATCTTAGGCATCATTATTGATAAGATGGAGTCTAAAATAAGAATAAAATTCATCCATATGAAAGGAAACTCTCTCCCCATCGCTACCAGTGAATTTAGGGAGCCATATTTAGGATATCGGGGGCATTTCTCGTGGGTATCCTGGGATTTTTCTCATATCTAAAGGCTTGTAGTTCCCAGGATCCCATTGTGAAGTCATTGTTGGCTTCGTCATCAGTGGAGTCGCCAAATAATTTTGTCAAAATTATCAAAAGATAAGGAAAAATACCCTAAGTGGAGTCGCCAGGTAAGCTTGTAAGATAAAACTCTAGAGGCAAGGCTTACTGAAAAAAATGTCGTCTTTGAGGAGAATTGACTCAGTGTTCCCCGACAATGGCGCCAAAATGTTATCACACAGTTTGTAGCTAGGATAAAAGGCTATGAGATGGAAGACCAAACTGGCGTAACAGGAACCTATCCCACCCACTGTCACCACGATGGGAAGGCTCTTTCTCTTTAGGGAGGTTAGGCCCAGGGGAGACGTCCCCGGTGACCTGTGGTTTTGAGGAGGCAAAAGGATAAAGGGACAAGGACAAGTTTTCCCCCTCACAAGTCACCACCCAAACATATAGTCCCAACTAAACAACCAATAATAAAGTAAATACCTAATGAAGGACACCTGCCTCGAACAAGACAACAACAAACTAATACATGCAAGCTATTTCAATGGGTTAGTACTTCATATCAATCAAGAACTATCTGATAAACTTATAAGCAATTTGAATATAAATATTTATGGAGTCAATGTTTATCAATAGCAATGAAAATCATATCACTTCATCAATAATCATTTAAATGATGTGGCATTCAATATAACAAACAGACACTTTATTCAATTTATGCCTAAAACACCATTCAATTGCTCACAAGATAAGACATTGCTTCATTAATGATACAAATAGCATAAGGTAGCGACAACACTTAGGGTTAGTAGGGTTAGTGTAGTTAGGGTTTTAAAATCGAGTTTTGAGAGTGTTTGGATCAAAGTCTTACTTCAATGTTGGAGGTCTTAGGATCAGTGCCTCAGGGTAGAAGGGAGTCATAAGTGAAGGACGCAAAGGTTGAAGGAGGCAAGATTTCAAGGACTAGAGGGAAAAGTTTTGGGGTGCTGCTAAAGCAGGGCCTCAAAATAAGAACCCTAGGGGAGAGAGGCTCACTCCGGTGTTTCTAAAGCAAGGCCTTGTGCTCTCTCCTCCTTCCCGGTAGACGGCTAGCTCAAATGAAGCATAAAATCAATACAAGAGAGATTGAAGAGGGAGAGTGTTGCTACAGCAAGGCTCTTTCATCAAATCCTAAAAGAAAACGACCCTAAGTGTAGATGACCTGGGCCTGGGACGTCTTCTTCCTCTTGAATTCTAAATTGTACGACTAGCAAAGGAGAGGAAGAAAAGGGAGTGTAGCAATGACTACGCTCTCTTTTTCTTCTTCAATGGATAAAAGTCTCTCTATCAGGGGAAATGAGACAAGGACCTACTTGTGTGCTTGTCACCTAGGGTTTTGATTCAGTAAAATTCATAAACATATGCAATAAATTAAACTACAACCATTCATTCAAGAAGTTTTGCAGAAAAATACTTACAATTCATCAAGAAATAACCATGCAAACCCTAGTTGTAACACCTTCCTTTAAGAGAAACAACATGATCAACAAGTGCGCCTCACTAAATTATCCAAATACGCAATATAGGGTGCAAATTTCAGACCTCTTTATGGAGTGAATGAGTCATGATAAAATGAGGATCAAAATCCTCAATATATACTGTATCAATGACTCGATTTACTTTTTAGGTCATAAAAAGGCCGACAAGGCCATAATATCAAAATTATATTGTTTTTACATTAAATTCTAGACTAAAACCCTAATCAAGAAAAAAGGTAAGACGTCACCCCTTCCTAGGGTGACGTTAGCCCCTATTAGGGAAAATGTAGCATCCTAAACAAAGATGTTAGTCCTTATTGGGCTCCTCCAAGCTGCCACACGTGCCAGCTTCCCTATCCATTTGCCAACATGCTCATGATGACATCATAAGCCTCCTGGTGACATCCTGGGCCATCTAGAGCCAGCGTCCCTCTGAAAGTGGGTCAATCCTTTTAGGCCAAGTAGTGGCGGGGTGCCTTTGGTGGAACGTTCTCTTCTTCTCTGGTGCAAAGTCTTTGATCATTCTCTGCCCTGTCTCTGCCCCCTGATGGGGTCTCAACATCCACCTGGTGGGCTCTTCATCCCCATGGAAACCTAAACCGATCATCTCCCCATGTGTACCGGTCCAAATGGTACTTGTCCGTCGGGCATGGTCCTACACATCAAAAGCTACACCCTCCATGGGCTCATCAGTCACAAGGATCATAGTGATGTCAATCACATTTCATCAATAATATTATTAAACATATGTATAAAATTCCCTAATACATTTGTCAATAGCTCAAAGACATTACACAAGTTTGCAATACAAATCTGGAAGAAAAGACAAAATGTTCTATTGGGCTAGTGTCCATCGGAAAAGGTGAGTTCCTAGAAGAAAACCTCATCAAAACCATGTGAGTGGGTGATGTGTTTAAGGAAGTCCAAGCATGTGGGTGCAATGAGGGCCAAGGATGCAATGTGTTATCTGTGGGTTTCTTTATAGAAGGTGAGTTGTACCTGTCATAGATGCACTCTTTCTAAGCCCATTCTTGCCTTTATTCTTTTATTGCTTTTCTTTTTCTTTTTGTTCAAGAGCTAATCAGGGGACATTTCCCTGGTGTGGTGACCAGTTGTGGCAGCGTTACCCACAAGTACTTTCACAGAAATGAAAGGATGGCTCATGATGAGACCCCTTTTCCCTTGGCCATGTAGCCAAGAGTCACTTCCTTGGTGTGGTAACCAGCTGGTGGCAATGTCATACTACTAGGTACCCATGGACCTAATAGGCTGGATCGTGATGAGATCCCCTATCCTCTGTCTAGGTCTTGTTTTATTAATTTCTTCCAGGTCCCTCTAGTTTCTACTTGAGAAGCCTTTTATTGCTTTCTCGGGGATCCCTAGGTGAAGCATCTCAAGGTTTTATTTTTAAGATTTTATCTCTTACCAGCTTGCTTTTACCATCTGGACCTTTAGCCCCTTCTTCCCATGACACAAGGTGCAATCTTGAAGAAAGGTCAACCCAATTCCCAGACAAGGGGAGTGGGACAAGTGAGAGAGAAACAAGATGAAATATTGGTTTTATGATGGGAGCGGATGATGGCCTTTTAGAAGTCCCCCCAAATGGCAAACCAAAACCTATGGACAAAGGCTTGCTAGGACACCCTGTCAATCCCCCCAAAAATGGTCAAGTGGGAAAATGTAAGGTCCAAGCAGTTGTTAACCCAAGGCAAATAAAGTCAATGATTGAAGTGTTGGTAACCCAAGGCTTCAATCACTAAACCATAAGGGGAAAATGACCACTACGAAGTAGGTAACCCTAGGCCCTAGCAGTTTTCCTCCTTCTTTAGCTCAAGGATGAAGTAGATGACGTCTAGATGAAGAAAATGAAGCTAGGGTGTTGCAATGGCAAGGCCCTTAGCACAAAGCTTCAAGAAAATAGGGTTTCTAGAAACATCTAGTACGTGAAAAGTTGTTAAGGCAAGAACAATAACATGTACTTTAGCCTTCTAGGGTTTTAAGCTAGAAATTTCATAATCTTGGAAGAAATGCAAGATAAATACACCATAACCATTCAAAATGAATAAGAATTGCAAGAAATTTACTTACATTCACCAAGAATCATCTATCAATAGGCCTAGTTGAAGACTTCCACCAAGAAAAATGCTAAAATACACCAAAAGTAGCCTCCTTCAAGAAGTGCACACCAAATTCAGCCAATAAACCTTGTTATCGAATAGTTTGTAGCTAGGATAAAAGGCTATGAAATGGAAGACCAAACTGGCGTAACAGGAACCTATCCCACCCAATGTCACCATGATGGGAAGGCTCTTTCTCTTTAGGGAGGTTAGGCCCAGGGGAGACGTCCCCGGTGACCTGTGGTTTTGAGGAGGCAAAAGGATAAAGGGACAAGGACAAGTTTTCACCCTGGGAGAAGCATCTCGAGGTTTTATTTTTAGGTTTTTATCTCTTACCAACTTTCTCTTACCTTCTAGGCCTTTAGCCCCTTCTTCCCACAAGACAAGGTGCAATCTCGAAGAAAGGTTAACCCAATGCCCATACAAGGGGAGTGGGATAAGTGAGCGGGAAACAAGATGAAATATTGGTTTTATGATGGGAGGGGGCAATGGCCTTTCGAAGTCCCACCAAGTGGAAAACCAAAACCTATGGACAAAGGCTTGCTAGGACACCCTGTCAATCCCCCCAAAAATGGTCAAGTGGGCAAATGTAAGGTCCAAGCAGTTGTTAGAAATAAAATAAATCAGATGCATATATTTAAAGTTTTTAATGATAAAAAATGACACATACCATGATACCTGGACCAATTACCTCATGGAGCAATAACTCTTTTTGATACAGGACCAAGCCGATGGCGATAGATGCTACTGCTATTGACAAGACAAGGATGATGGAAGAAGGAAACAGTGGGACCTCCAAGGCTATGCTTAGGTCAATCCTTCTCTCAGTACTCCATGTCTAGGACCTGTGGGCCTCGAGACATGATCTCTTAGTTATCCCTAAAAAGTGGGGATAACATCTGGCTCCAACTCGGGGACATGTGCTCACCATAGAGCACATGAGAACCTCAACATCTCTGGCATAACCTGTAGACCTGCTCGATCTTGAAAGAAGTATCAGTAGAAAAATTGGGGTGGTAATGCCACCCCAACATAGATATATATATATGGATTGAAGTAAAGAAATCAATAGTGTAAGGAAAACTAATTACATGTACTTACCTGTTGGCTGGATGTTCAATGTAGTCAAACGACCAGTGTAGCCAATCCAACAATGTCCCATAATACCTGCCTTTGTGCTTCATCATAAACCAAAACAATGATAAATCAAGCACAAAAATGACATGGGTTAGAACATATATCATATCATCGGAAATCATAAAGTCTAACTCATGGAGGTGGGTGGGAGGGATAAAATCTTGCCAAGTCCATATCTGAGGAAAGAACTCAATCCACCTCCGAAAGGGGTCATGAAAAGTCCAAGTTTCAGAGCACGGACTTTGAGGGTTAGTAAACTATCTATATAGGATGTCTTCACACTCTGGAGCTCCGGAAGGGATCGACAAAGATCTAGCAGAGAACTGGAAAACTCTCAAGGGAAAGTTGATACACTGAGAATATAGATTTGAACTCGTAGTTTTCAGCCAACCCTTGCATTCTAGGGTTTGCCTTAGAGAAAAATCAATGTAAAATCTATACTTCCCAACTATACCTTTAATGAAACAACAAGGTGAAGTAATAACAGGTAGCTAGAGAAAAAGGTCATGAGAATCCTTCTTTAGGAAAACGATGTTTTTACTCCTATTAAAATCCGAGCATAGTGGTGACGATAGTCATCTTCATAGGGTAAATCCAAGTGCTCAGAGGAATACTCATCACAACACTCAAGGTAAGACCAAAAAACATTAGGAAAACATGGTACTAGGTCAACCTTGGGAGTTTGGGGAGCATCGATGAATATATCATCTCCCTATTTCCATTGGTCAAAATCAAAGATAATCTGTCGTGATAACTGTAAAAGAAATAGTTGGGAATGAATCTTAATATCGTAAATGGGGTCCATACCAAAATTGATTACGTCCCATTTATGTCTTCCAACATGTATTAACTCATCAATATCAACTATGTTAGTATCAGTATCATAACATGGAGGATTGAAAACACTCATATTCTCATCTATCTCCTCCTCTTTTCTCGAATCATAAAGTAGAAAATCATCAAAATTTTGGGGAGGAGGATAACTTACTGTTTCTTCTTGTGTAGGAGCATCGAGAACTTGGGTATCTTCAATATGTATTACTGTCTTATCCTCATGAGTTGCCCCTTCATATTTGATTGTACAGTAAGGAAGATGCTCTTCATTTGGGGATTCCATTTCTCCTTGACTCTCTGAATCATGGAACAAGTTATCATCAAAATCCTGAAAAGGAAAGAAACGACTAACCTCATCATCCTTTTGTTGTGTAGGAGAAATAGGTTTTTGGATGACCTCATCAGAAGGAGGATCAGAGGTTGATACTTCATCACTTTGCTTAGGCTCCAATTCCTCAGTCATATCTTCAGAAACCCTCTGATGAATGATGGTTTGTTCCCCTTCATCGTGGATATCATCAATAAAGTTTGCATGGGTAAACAAACTTTCTGAAGTAAAGAGGTCTTCTATCCCAGAGAAGGAGATGTTTCGTTCAATCCTTGTAGCCATGCCAAAAGCTTCATTGAGCGTGATTGGGATCCTTTTACTAAGGGGAAAACCCAAATGTACCAAAAGCGCATGGGTATAGAGATGGATAATGTACTCCTATCCAGGGCGATGGATTCCAAGAATCTGACATAGAGCGTGCTCAAACCTACTCTGGAATTTCCAGAGGGTTTCATTCTCAGTTTGTTTTATATGCTCAAATTGTTTTAGTAGTACTAAGATGTCTTCTGACTGAATAGCCCATTTTTCAAGAAAGGTTTCTTCCAACTGATTCATAGAGGTGATGCTAGCATCGGGAAGGTCATCATACCACTCTTTAGCATTCGCGCGAAGAGTGGTGGGAAGAAGACTCATCACTACATCTTCATCATCATTATCGACATGATGGAGAGTAAAATGAGAATAAAATTCATCCATATGAAAGTCATCTCTCTCCCCATCGCTACCAGTGAATTTAGGGAGCCATCTTTAGGATATCGGGGGCATTTCTCATGGGTATCCTGGGATTTTTCTCATATCTAAAGGCTTGTAGCTCCCAGGATCCCATTGTGAAGTCATTGTTGGCTTCGTCATCAGTGCAGTTGCCAGATAATTTTCTCAAAATCATCAAAAGATAAGGAAAAACACCCTAAGTGAAGTCACCAGGTAAGATTGTAAGATAAAACTCCAAAGGCAAGGCTTACTGAAAAAAATGTCGTCTTTGAGGAGAATTGACTCAGTGTTCCCCGACAATGACGCCAAAATTTTATCGCACAAATTGTAGCTAGGATAAAAGGCTATGAGATGGAAGACCAAACTGGCGTAACAGGAACCTATCCCACCCACTGTCACCACGATAGGAAGGCTCTTTCTCTTTAGGGAGGTTAGACCCAGGGGAGACGTCCCCGGTGACCTGTGGTTTTGAGGAGGCAAAAGGATAAAGGGACAAGGACAAGTTTTGCCCCTCACAAGTCACCACCCAAACATATAGTCCCAACTAAACAACCAATAATAAAGTAAATCCCCAATGAAGGACACCTGCCTCGAACAAGACAACAACAAACTGATACATGCAAGCTATTTCAATGGGTTAGTACTTCATATCAATCAAGAACTATCTGATAAACTTATAAGCAATTTGAATATAAATATTTATGGAGTCAATGTTTATCAATAACAATGAAAATCATATCACTTCATAAATAATCATTTAAATGATGTGGCATTCAATATAACAAACGGACACTTTATTCAATTTATGCCTAAAACACCATTCAATTGCTCATAAGATAAGACGTTGCTTCATTAATGATACAAATAGCATAAGGTAGCAACAACACTTAGGGTTAGTAGGGTTATCTAGAGCTAGGGTTAGTGTAGTTAGGGTTTTAAATTCCATTTTTGAGAGTGTTTGGATCAAAGTCTTACTTCAACACTGGAGGTCTTAGGATCAGTGCCTCAGGGTAGAAGGGAGTCATAAGTGAAGGATGCAAAGGTTGAAGGAGGCAAGATTTCAAGGACTAGAGGGAAAATTTTTGGGGTGCTGCTAAAGCAGGGCCTCAAAATCAGAACCCTAGGGGAGAGAGGCTCACTCCGGTGTTTCTAAAGCAAGGCCTCGTGCTCTCTCCTCCTTTTTGGCAGATGGCTAGCTCAAATGAAGCATAAAATCAAGACAGGAGAGATTGAAGAGGGAGAGTGTTGCTGCAACAAGGCTCTTTCATCAAACCCTAAAAGAAAACGACCCTAAGTGTAGATGACCTGGGCCTGGGATGTCTTCTTCCTCTTGAATTCTAAATTGTACGGCTAGCAAAGGAGAGGAAGAAAAGGGAGTGTAGCAATGACTAGGCTCTCCTCTTCTTCTTCAATGGCTGAAAGTCTCTCTATCAGGGGAAATGAGACAAGGACCTACTTGTGTGCTTGTCACCTAGGGTTTTGATTCAGTAAAATTCATAAACATATGCAAGAAATTAAACTACAACCATTCATTCAAGAAGTTTTGCAGAAAAATACTTACAAATCATCAAGAAATAACCATGCAAACCCTAGTTGTAACACCTTCCTTCAAGAGAAACACCATGAAATGCCAAGAAAGTCTTCCTTCAACAAGTGGACCTCACTAAATTATCCAAATATGCAATATAGGGCGCAAATTTCAGACCTCTTTATGGAGTGAATGAGTCATGATAAAATGAGAATCAAAATCCTCAATATATACTGTATCAATGACCTGATTACTTTTTAGGTCATAAAAAGGACGACAAGGCCATAATATCAAAATTATATTGTTTTTACATTAAATTCTAGACTAAAACCCTAATCAAGAAAAAAGGTAAGACGTCACCCCTTCCTAGGGTGACGTTAGCCCCTATTAGGGAAAATGTAGCATCCTAAAGAAAGACGTTAGTCCTTATTGGGCTCCTCCAAGCTGCCACACCTGCCAACTGCCCTGTCCATCTACCAACATGCTCATGATGACATCATAAGCCTCCTGGTGACGTCCTGGGCCATCTAGAGACAACGTCCCTCTGAAAGTGGGTCAATCCCCCTAGGCCAAGTAGTGTCGGGGTGCGTCTGGTGGAATGTTCTCTTCTTCTCTGGTGCAAAGTCTCTAATCATCCTCTGCCCTGTCTCTGCCCCCTGATGGGGTCTCAACATCCACCTGGTGGGCTCTTCATCCCCATGGAAATTTGAACTGATCATCTCCCCATGTGTACCGGTCCAAATGGTACATGTCCGTCGGGCATGGTCCTACACATCAAAAGCTACACCCTCCATGGGCTCATCAGTCACAAGGATAATAGCGATGTCAATCACATTTCATCATTAATATTATTAAACATATGCATAAAATTCTCTAATACATCTGTCAATAGCTCAAAGACATTACACAAGTCTGTTATACAAATCTAGAGGAAAAGACAAAACGTTCTATTGGGCTAGTGTCCATCGGAAAAGGTGAGTTCCCAGAAGAAAACCTCATCAAAACCATGTGAGTGGGTGATGTGTTTAAGGGAAGTCCAAGCATGTGGTTGCAATGAGGGCCAAGGATGCAATGTGTTATCTGTGGGTTCCTTTATAGAAGGTGAGTTGTACCTGTCATAGATGCACTCTTTCTAAGCCCATTCTTGCCTTTATTCTTTTATTGTTTTTCTTTTTCGTTTTGTTCAAGAGCTAATCAGGGGACATTGCCCGTGTGTGGTGACCAGTTGTGGCAGCGTTACCTACAAGTACTTTGATAGAAATGAAAGGATGGCTCATGATGAGACCCCCTTTCCCTTGGCCATGTAGCAAGGAGTCACTTCCTTGGTGTGGTAGCTAGCTAGTGTCAATGTCATACTGCTAGGTACCCATGTACCTGATAGGCTGGCTCGTGATGAGATCCCCTATCCTCTGTCTAGGTCTTGTTTTATTAATTTCTTCCAGGTCCCTCTAGTTTCTTCTTGAGAAGCCTTTTATTTATTTCTCGAGGATCCCTGGGTGAAGCATCTCGAGGTTTTATTTTTAGGCTTTTATCTCTTACCAGCTTGCTTTTACCTTCTGGGCCTTTAGCCCCTTCTTCCCATGAGACAAGGTGTAATCTTGAAGAAAGGTCAACCCAATGCCCGGACAAGGGGAGTGGGACAAGTGAGCGGGAAACAAGATGAAATATTGGTTTTATAATGGGAGCGGACGATGGACTTTTAGAAGTCCCCCCAAATGGAAAACCAAAACCTATGGACAAAGGCTTGCTAGGACACCCTCTCAATCACCCCAAAAATGGTCAAGTGGGAAAATGTAAGTTCCAAGCAGTTGTTATAAATAAAATAAATCAGATGCATATATTTGAAGGTTTTAATGATCAAAAGTGACACATACCATGATACCTGGACCAATTACCTCATGGAGCAAGAACTCTTTCTGATATAGGACCAAGTCAATGGTGATGGATGCTACTTCTACTAACAAGACAAGGATGATGGAAGAAGGAAAGGGTGGGACCTCCAGGGCTATGCTCAAGTCAATCCTGCTCTTGGTACTCCATGTCTAGGACCTGTGGGCCTCAAGACATGATCTCCTAGTTATCCCTAAAAAGTGGGGATAACAAACCCTAAGTAGGGAAAAAATTTCAAACCTCACATAAGTGTGAGTGAAATATGATGAAAAGTAAGAGACATTTTCCCCTTATTTATACAATACAAATGACCTTTAATTTACAAATTAGGTTAAAAAGGCTGGCATGGCCAGTTTACATGTAATATCCAGTTTTTACATCAAAGTGACAAATTAAACCCTAAATCAAACAGAAAAGGTAGAGTCATGCCCCTTTAGGGTGACGTTAGGCATCTCTGGTGAAACATTGGCTTCCAGGAGCAAAATGTTAGGCCTCCCAAGGCCTATGGATCAAGCCACACATGCCACTTAGCACACAACTGCCTCCAAAGTGTCCATCAAACATTGGGTGATGTCAAGGGTCATAGAGGTGACATCATGGGCCTTACAAGGCCAACATCATAGTGGGAGGGCAAGACCCCCTTGGGTCCAGGCCTCCTAGACTGTCTCTGGTGGAACATCCTCCTCTCTCTCTGGTGCAAGCCTCTGACATGTGTCTTCCCCTGGCTGGGGTCTCAACATCCATATGGTGGCCATGCTACTTGATAAATGATTCTTTGATCATGAAATAGCCTATGTGGTTATGGTGATGCTACCTTTAGATTGTTATGCAAGACCATATGATTTTTTACCATGCCATGTGAGCTATATGGATGTGTTTGAGACCATTACATGAATAACATATTAGTTGTTACCTCCATAGCTAAGAGGAAGTGTTGATTTTTTGGTAGCTATGGGAGGTATTAACCTCCAAGTGTAACCTTTGTACTTAGAATAGAATATTATGGAAGTAAGTGAACCATTAAACAGATGTGTGAAAACCCTAGAAGAGAAGTCGACCCAAGGAGAATAATAATAAAGTATTCGAAGGCTCCATAAAGAGTAGTCAACCCTGCTTGGAAAATTCACTTGGACAGACTAGTACAAATAAGGAGGCACCAAAATCATTTGGATACACTCTCTCACTTAGAAAACTGAGTGAAAGTCTAAGGAGTAATTGTAGCAGCAGCTAGGGCCCAAGTCCGAGGAGCAATGGTAACAGCTAGGACACAAGTCTTTTTGGTATCTCCTTCTTGTGTGCTTCTCTTGGTAAATGTACACTCTATTAGTATTGTGTTGTTGTTGCAATATTGGTGTTCTTGGTTAGGATTTATTTTTTGGTTCTAGTGTGGACTTGACATAATCATTCTATCTAAGAAAGGGTTATTGTGCTCGAGGGTGGCATATGTGAGTGCATATGGTTGGGTGACAATGATGTGACATTGTCTATGGTTAAATGAGCATATAAAAATTTTAACACTCCATTGCTACCTAGACCCTCCTTTCAGGGCAGATCCACTCTCAGGTCCATTGATTACACCCCAATGATAGAGATAGATAAATCATATATAATTTTCAAGGGTGGAAAGACAATAAATGAGCATCATTGGAGATTGATTAGTGTATTGCAAGACTGTGCTGTTAATAATTCACAAAAATAGGTCATGTATATAATAACTCCATTGGCACAAATACCACATGATCATCTAGAGTCTCATAAAGTAGATAAATCTAGGAGGAAGAATAATTAAAAATTAGAGGCAAATCACTCTCGATTGTGTTTGCATAAGCCTTCCCAAGTTAGATGATAGTAAAGAAAGCATGCCATGACTAATTGAGTGTTGAATCTCTCAAGTACCACCAGTGTAATGAAGTTTGCATCATGGAATGTTGTATGAAATCTATGTGGGGACTAAGATAAGGGAAACATTGTGAAGGTTGAATGTGAAATTGGTTAGGATGTGTGAACCATGACCAGAGATGAATCATAGTAGGAAACACATCTCCCAAGTGATGTGAAGTGATGATATGGTATAGATTTGGAATAAATTACATCAAAACATCATGTTTTTTAGTGTACAAGATATTTCTTATGGATAGGAGTGTGTAGTATTGCATATTATCTCTCATATTCTACTTCAATAAATTGTTGAGTGGCTCTGGTGTTGGTGGAGTGGTTATCAAAATTTGGTAGAACCAAGCATGTTGGTTGTGACCTATGGAATTGAGTACTAGTGTGCAATTGAAATGAAATTTAATACCTTGGTTTCCAAGTGAGGCATAAGAGACATGGGAAGAATGGTAGTTTGGTCACTAGGTTCACAAATGTTGTGGGTATGATAATTTGGTGGTTCAATACCAATGACTGCATTGAATATATCTGAATATGGTTGATTGTTTTGAGTATTCTACCATGGAAAACTTTTCCCCTGATAGTATTAAGTAAAATCCATGATAAGTTCAACAATGTACCATCCATGTTGTTTACATAAAAATTAGGGTTGATAGATAAACATGGCCTCTGTCCATTTGATATTTTTGTTAATTTTTCCATAAATCCTATATAATTTATTGTATACTATAAAAGAGTTTGGTTTTCATCTACTAGAATGGGAATGTTATGAATAACACTTTATTAAAATATTGTTGAAGCATGCATAATACTACGTAATGCAAAGGAATGTAAATACTTGTGTATTCAAGAAAAATATTCTATTTGAGAAATTTTGTTATTCACAAAATAAGCTAAATCCATATAAGTTGTCCCTTGTAGTAGGTTGTCAAAGTTTTTTCAGTTGCATTCTATTTTGGAATTTGAATGCACCTCTTATATGTTGAAGGTTGTATATGGATGAATATAGTGTCGAACTCTTAATGTGTTGTTATGGTGGGATGAATTGATTTGTTTGAATACACACATAGCTCAAATTTTAATGATATCCCATGATTTGAAGATAGGCAGAAGTTTGAGTATGTTTAGCATCAACTTTTTCTTCAACATTTTTATAGTATTGTAAGCTTGACTTTGATTGCCTGCAACCAAGTTTTATGAATGGAGAATTTTGTAATGAAATGAAAGGTGGATTATTTCGAAGCCATAGTTGTTGTGATTGTTTCATGAAAGGGAAAGATATGAAAGGAGTAATGGTGAATGAAACAGGTTGAAATTATATATGTAAATTTCCTTCTTACATGTCTCTTTCCCCGATACTACCATCATATTTCTTTCCTCATGTTCTATCGTTTGATCCCAAGCTAATTTTGACTTGTGACCCTATTTTCCCTAACTTATTAGATGATAATGGATTTGATTGGTGTACTAAAAATTATTGCCATTGTTGTGTAACAGGATCCAGAGGAGGCCATGGAAAGAGGATGTGGACGACATAGAACTACTAAATCGTAGAGAGGAAAGTGGGTGGAAGAGGATATGATAACTAAATTTGCATATACAATAAAGGTAAGAAGACAAATCAACCTCAACCAAATGAGGAAGGTCTTTATGAATTCACAAATGCTACAACATAGAGGAGATAAAGTCATTTTGTTTCCATGAGGCCTTTGAGGTCAAAATTATTGGTTGAAAATGCACAAGAATGGTAATTAAATGTGATTCTATGATCAAGGGAAAATTTTGAAAATTATGATGGCCATGTGGGATAAGGATGTTGGATACTTTTCTTGTTGAAATTTTGGCTTGATGTATATACCTAGGGTCGTAAAATTGTTTTTTTTTTCAACTCCAAAACTTGATATCAATATGTCAAATATATGACTAAAGTGAGGTTTTCTATTGGATAGCTTATTCGTTGAAATGATATAATTGGTGTACTAAACATTATTGACTATGTTGTGTATTACATGAGCCAAATGAGGCCATGGAAACATATCGTGTCATATCAAATGAGGACACAACAGATGATGTTGGACATTAGGTACTCAAATTTCGACTTAACTTAGGAAAAATTGATCTGATGGCATTTTGTGATACGTCCATGTTTTTTCACAATATTATTAAAATTTATAGAGTATTACCCAATATTGATAGAAATTAATGCTTGTTGTTGATTATTTTAGATGGAGATTGGAGCAAATGTAGAGCCTGAGAATTCAACTAGAAAAATAAAAAGATATGTACGTGGACATGGACCTAAAACTGTCAAATCACATAGAGGACAGTGGGTGGAAAAGGATATGACAATGGATCCTATAGAAACAACAAATGATTGCACTGAATAATAGGTTGGTTAGGTCTATATTACATGGGATGAATACTTTGAGAAAATTGTTGTTTGTGGATGTTTTGTATGTCGTGGAAAAAAACAATTCAAACGAGCGATTGTACAAAAAAATTACATAGATGATGAGCTTCTAGTGGGTAGTATACCTCCTACAATCGATTCAAATAGAATAAAAATTGTGGCAAGGAATTTTCCAATTTGATATAAATAATTTGTATACTTCTTTTAAAAATTGTTTTATATTATTTAAATAATTAATTTTTTTCTTAATGAATACTTGTATGATAAATTTCTTGGTTTAAAGTTTCTTGGAGCACCAAATTCTAGCCTAGAGGGTGATGATCATTTATCAGATGATGCATCTAACAAAAATATGTTCACATATACTAGCTTTGAAGATGAGGATTTTATGAAAACAAGTAACATAACAAGAACCGCTTTAAAGATGCATAATTTTCTTAAAGAAAAAGGGGAAGGTGGAATACATACCCTATGACAATGAATTTGATGGAGATGATAACTTTCCCTTGAGTTTGAGATCAATTTACAAAGAGACATTTTATCATCAACTATATTGCACTTGGCCCAATGATCAACAACTACCTAGAGTGTATGAGGTGTTTCAATTTTGGGGATACAACTACATGATACGACCCTCCAATATTCATGGAGCAAATCTAGGCCTCTTTATTGTCCAAAATGTCCATGTGGGATCTAAACATAGAAAACATTCACAACAAAACACTAGGATATTAATGCCATATTATGGTCTGCCATATTACATTGGTGAATAGAGAAGACTAGCAAAATATAAGCCTAGCATGTCAACATATGGTCTAAATTCAAATATGTGTACACAACATCTCCAATAGGAAAGTGGAAAAGAAATTAACAGAGGTAATATTATGTATATAGATGGATGTGCATACACACACAAAAATATTGCAGGTTTTATAAATAGTAGTAAGGGAAGGGACGCTACTGTAAGACCGAATTGTCAATTTGTTGAAGTTATAAATGATAAAGATGGAGATATGGAAAGAGAGGATGATAGATTGATAATGGTTGAGGATATTATGGACCTTACCACTGGGGATGAGTTATTCATTAATTACTCCTTAAAACACACTCCTACGTGAAAGAAAAGGTAAGAACAAGGTCTCCCTAAGGATGTTCTTAAGGGAAGAAAACCAAAGAATAATCAATTAGTGTGGATTAACATTTTATAAACTATGTTGTCAAAATTGTGTTTTATTTTAAATTATTGTATAAAAAAAGTAGTCTATAAAATAATGTTCCATAATTCAATTGATGTATATATGTTCATACATTCTACATTTTTATTGGTTAAGGTATATTTGATTATATTTCTTTGAAATTGATACAATAATGATTTATCCAATTGTTTCCAAACATTAAATAATGTTTTTGTTTGTTGATAGGTAAAATATATTGATGATACACCTACTAATACCCAAGATCAAACTGGGTTATTAATATTTGGACGAGATGATCCAAACCATCTTCTAAACCATATTAGGGCGAAAATAACAATAGTGAAGAGAATACTACCAACCGACAAATTTGAAGAGCTGATGAGATTAACATACATTGACGACATGCCTCATAGCTTTAATGATGATGATGATAGTGAAAATGAAGTGCATGAATAAGGATTGAATGGAATGATTACAGGTTTTTTTGGAGATAGAAACAAAGATGATGATAATGACTATATGGTTGACAATAACAATGATAGAAGGGGTAATTACTACCAACATAATCTTGATGATAACAACCTGAAAGACTCAATCAAGAAAGCTATGAAGACACCCATGTTCAGATCGAGTGCAAGTAGAACCTCAAAACTTTCATACAAAATGATATTATTAGAATTCAATTCACTATTTGGTTGGTGAGACAAAGGATTCACTACCCTACCGAAGTGAGTTGAAATGTATTTCTTACTTTGCATTTTCAATTGGTATACACAATTCGTAAAAATCCATCAACTTCGTTTATATTTATTTAAGGGGATATTAAAACCATATATTGCATATAAACAATCCTAGTATAGATTGACATATCAAACATGTTCATCATAAGTCAAACATTCAATTGATTTAATCTCTAGCAATCTTACAGGGCATTAAAAACTAAAATATCCCCTAAAGAGAATGTGTTTCCATCAACTTGCAAAGAAGCACGTCAGTTATTGGTTGAGTTGGGGATTGCATATAAGAAAATTAATTCATGTAAAAATTATTGCATTTTATATGGAGATGAATATCAAAACAAGGTAGAATGCCCTATATGCAAAGAGAATAGATATCGTATAGATGTACAACCTACAGTTCCAAAGAAGGTTTTATGTCACATGCCAATTATTCCTAGACTCCAACGAATGTTTTGTTGCAAGTCACTTGCACAATTGATGGTTTGGCATGCAAAGAAAATGAGTAAATATGGATTCATGTGAATTTCAGCCGACTCCAAAGCAATGAAACACATAGAGGAAAAATGGCCAAGTAAATTCAAATATGAACCACATAGTATTAGGTTTGGTCTTGCAATTGATGGAGTGTTCCCATTCTCTTTATTGAACAAAAATTATAGTGTTTGGCCAGTCGGATTGATAGTATACAATATTCCCCCATAGATGAGTGTTAGACAGGAGCACCTTATGTTGACTCTCATTATTCCAGGAAAAAATCAAGTTAAAAACATGAATGTTTATATTGAGGCTTTTATTGATGAGAAGAAACTGTTATGGAAATGAATAAGAATGTGTGACATATCACGTCCTCCATCAAATAGGTCCTTCATGGTGTATGGTGTGCTATGTTGGACTACTCATGATTTCCCAGGATTTGGTGTTTATTCTAGTAAGATAAAATATTTACGTATTCACACTTATAATTTATTTTCATCCCAACTTTCATACTTACTTTTATACTATTATTTTGATGTTATTAACATTACTTATTGAATTGTCTTCAAACAAAGAGGATATTTGCATGTCCAAGATGTGTAGATCAATTTCAAGGGAGGTATTCTAGATATCTACATAATTTTATTTACACAAACAACATGGTTTTTCTACCACCAGATCATAAGTTTAGAAATCGTCTAAAGAATCAATTTGATGGAAAAGTAAAAAATAGAGGCCCTCCCATGATTATGGGTCCAGGTGATTGGCTTAAGAAGTATGAATATGCTGAATTGAAAGCCCGGGAGGATTTTTTTGACCGAAGTGATTCAATTGAAGAACCAGAACAAGTTGTAGTTAATATACCAAAAGGAATGAAAAGGAAATCCATATTTTATGAGGTCCCTTTTTTTTTCCTTGGAAAAATTCATAATTTCATTATATTATAAGAAAATTACATACACGGATATATACAAGCTATTAGAAACAACCTTGTATATATTATCCAACAAATTTTAGTTCTAAACTAATGATGCATGCTAGACATCATTACTTCTAGTATATCTTCCAAATGTCACATATTCAGTCCCAAATACAAAAAATCTTTCGACATTAAGCCCCCAAAATAGTGGGTGTATCCCACCAATTAACAATACCGTATCATAAAAACATTACATACAACCCAATATTTACACATAAAGTTTTCCTTCACAAATGAGATGCCCAAATGTTCATATATCTTGTATATCATGAAAAGGTCTATTATAGAAGCCACGAATGTCGATTGATGAATGTTCTTCAATATACCACTGTCCATATGCTAGTTGCATGGATTCTTTGGAAATCTCGTCCACCAATTGGCTTTGCTCCCCGACAACAATAGAGACCTTGTACAAGCCTTTTTTTTTGTCTTATGAACCTGAGATACCTCCAAGCTCTTTCCAAGCGGGCCAATACCAGTAGTATCACAGGGATGCCACTCCCTACCCAATCCCGAATCAATATCCTTTGTTGTCTCCACAGAGAAATCCCCCAAAACCGCATTCATCAAGTCTGAATGCCTCGACGTAGCAGGTAGGTCTTCATTCGATGTGCCCCACAACTTCCCCTTGAAAGGAATTTTACACTCTACAACACTGTGTCCATAGATATGGAATCTATGGCACCTGAAAGGAATTCCTTCATAGTCCAACAACTAGATAAAGGATACAGAAACCATCTCAATAGTCCACTCTTTTATTAACCCTGGATGAAGATCTAGCCTCACAAAAATCCTGGCCACAGACATAAAACTAGTCTCCTCAAAAGGCATATCCGCTTCAATATAATTACCTAATTTGTTTCCAATGGCCGTAAAATGCACAGAGTTCCAATACTTCATAGGAAGGCTCGAAAATTGAACCCACATGGGTACCACATCCACCCACTCTCATTTAGCATCAAAATTTGGAGTCCACCTTTTAAGGACAATAGGCATCCCAACCATACTCCAAATTTTAGACAATGCCCAGGACACATCTTCCGTGGCAGAGAAAAGTAAAGCAAACCAACCCTTAGCTAGAAGCCTGATACTTGGAGGTCGCATGATATTATCCCCCAATGTATTAGCCACCCAAGACCTCGAGAAAACAATCCCCAACTGTTTCCCGCATGCCCTTCCCACCACTGCCATCTCAGAGAACTCCACCACATGGTCCATATCAATGTCTTCACCAAACACTAGGATTTTCGAATCAACCCAATCTCGAGCACACTAAGTACCTCTGTGCGATGTATTATTTTTTACCCCCGCAGGCTTCTGTCCCAAATTAGCCCCAACCCTAGTAAAATATTGTGTACGGGTATTGAGAAGAGGAGATTCATATGTCTCAAATTCCCTGGTCACCACCTTGACATCCTAAAAATACTCCGCCACCATCACCGCAACCTCCAGAAAAGTGCTCATGTCGTTGAGAACCTCTGACGGAGAGAAAGGGACATTTGAGACCGACTCCAGGAACCCCTTCTGTTGAATACCCTAACTGTCCCCATCGAAGAGAGCCCCAAGCTCGGGACCAATGCATCCTAAACCACCCCCAGATAGAGTCGGAAAAATTTCCAACCCATGTCCCAAACCAGACAAAGAAGCCACATAAAATCCACTAACCAGCTCTGAGGAAATTACCAAACCATCCGAAGAAGACAAATCAATATTTTCTGATATATCTGAACCCGGAGCTGTTGAAAACACATACACTGAACCCACTGATCCCACTGCCAACCCCCTCCCCCCGATTCACTGGAAAGTGGCTTTTGATCCCCTACCAATAGATTCCCACACTGACCACCAGGTTTCGACAAACTCTCTGGATCCCTTATCACCTCCATGCATGTGGAAAGTGTGAGTGGAAGTGTGCATCCAAAGGTTTTTTAGGAGAGTGACCCCAATACCCTAGCTCTCCTTTCACAAGCCATGTCGGTCCAGTTTAGAGTCGGTCCCCGACCATGGCCCCGCCTGTGAACCAACAAGCTACCACCACGAGTAATCTACGTGAAACCCTAACCGCCATCGTTCACTCAGATACAATTTTCTCTTACAAATCCATATCTCATGCTCTCAAGACTCAACACTCCTACACAAATGTTCTTCTTATAATATCAAAACAAATCAAGACTCCATTTTATTAGCTCCCTTACTAGATGGATCTATTAATATCTCACCTATTAGATCATGTGCATATCTTGAAAAATGTCCCAGATTCTATATTTCGACATATATCATGCAAAGAGAAGGACACCTTGTCTTCAAGGAGAGATATTTCTCTTTCACATACCAAAATTAATATAATACGTGTGTGGCCAAATAGGGAAAATGAAACATATGCAGAAGCTCCATGGATTTTGAAAAAAAAAAGAGATATACCAACCAAAAACTGTCATCCATTCAATAAGGAAACCTTCTGGATATGGGTCATCATTGGATAAATATTTTATAGTTGATGGACATATCACCGGATTTAAAACACGTGATTTTCATAATTTTATGAAGGTATTATATATCATCATTTAAGTTTTATTGGTAACAATGATTAAGTACTAGATATATTTTGATATTTTGTTGTGTGAGAAAAAATATTAATGACCTTTGATAAATGTGTTTGATAGCATATCATGCCATTGGAAATTAGGGGGGATTCATGTCTTATCATTGACTTAAGGTATGTCATAAGTCAATTGTCAACATTTACAAGGTATGTGGTATGAAATGTTCATGTGTGAGAGACATAGAGATATTATGATCCATTTTAATTTTTCACTAAAGGTTCATACTAATTTACTATTTTTATATTAGGTAATTGAACTCCAAGGAGATCCACGAATGTGAAGTACCAAAATCGAAGAAGGAAATTGCAGAAATTGTATGTGTATTTGAGATGGATCTCCCTACAAGTTTCATGAACCTACAAGTCCATTTACTTATATACCTATTCGATGACATTGAATTGGAAGGTGTCGTATCAACGAGGTGGATATTTGTCTTTGAGAGGTATATGAAAACTCTAAAAAGATATGTTTGGCAAAAGGCACATCTAAAGGGTTGTATGGTTGAAGGGTATGTATTGAACGAAGAATTTTTCTTCATATGTGAATTCCTTGGTAAGGATTTTGAAGATGGGACACACTTATGGGATGAAGAATGAGCATCATATATTATTGGATGGAGAAAAACCACAATCTAATGGTGTTCAAGTAGAAATTAGTAAGTAAATTCATGATCATTGTGGTTGTTTTTCTTGCAATCATTAATTTGTTATGTAATTTATTTGTAAAATTAACAACATAACATTTGGAGTTTGAAATAAACATGTTGACATGTAATAGGTGTAGATGAAAGTGCTATACTCGAAAAGTTCATTTTGTACCACATGGAATTTATGAACAAATGGATTGATTTGTATGATAAAAAGAGAGAAGAAGTGTTAGTAGCAAGGAAACAGTTTAAGATATCCAACCCAAGGAATACTCCACTTCCCACTGATCTTCTTGGGGAAAGGGGCAAAGATTGCACACTAGAATGGGTTACTGAACAAATTCAAAATCAAATAGAATATGCAGGTATAGATTTAAACATAACAGAATATGAAATCAACATGTGTAGAGGATATGAAAGAACGATACAGTTGAAATTTTATAAAATTTTGTTTCCTTACAGTTTTGACACTATTAACTATTAACAATTTCAATATTCATCATTAAATTTATTTTCACTGAAATAAATGGTATTTCACAAGCGAGGAAATATCCTGCAATGTGGGTATATGGATGACATTATCGTGTAGAAAATGTAGATGTAAAGAGACAGTCCTTTGATTGTGGCATTATGGTTGATTTCAAGAAATCCAATTGAGCAAGCTCAAAAGATAAGAATAATTTTGAAGGGAATCTACAAAATGTTGTGAAAATCCAAGAAATTATTGAGTTGGATTGCCGCTCTTTTAAATCTTGTAGTTTTAAGTGTAGATGGTATGAATAATTTGAGAGGAAATGAAGACATGATGCCCATAATGGATTGTTTTCTATAGATTCCCCAAGGTTCCTACCGGAGGATAAGGAGCCTTATGTTCTACCAATTCATTGTGAGCAAGTATTTATTTAACTTAACTAAGAAGCGATATTGATCAATAATCTATTATTTCATAGTTTATTGCGATAATATATATATATATGTTTATTAATCAATATTTTTTTTATAACATACATCTAATATATGTATGCCGTTCGTGTGCAGGTATTTTTATATGAAGATATTTTGGACCCGAAATGGATATTTTTCATACATTATGATCCAAGATTAAGACATATATTTGACGATGCATTAGTGGATACTGAGAAAAACAATGATGAACAACAAAATGAGAGAGGGATTAGAGAACATCGAATAAATTGGCATCCATGATGATGTTGAAGATGGTTATGTTCAAGCACAAGAAGACAACAATCCAGAGTTAGATGATGTTATGGAAGACAAAAATATGGATGGTATAGAAAATGATGGTCCAAATACATCGGGTAACAATATAGATGGTCTAGAATCAAATTTCAATGATGATGAATATGATGCAGGTCAAGATGAGGATGATGATAATATTAAATACTTGAAAGAACATATGAACATTGACCATGATATATTGGATGACATTGGTGCAGACAATAATGATAATGACCAAGACTTCTAAATTTTCAGAATTATTTGTAATCCATGTTTTAAAAATTTTGATTCTTATGGCCCAAACTTTGAAATGCTTCAGTATTATTTGTGTTGATACAAATTACCTATTTCAATGTCCTTAAAGTGTTAAATCTTTGTTATGAATTGTTGGAAAAAAAATGGGTTACTTGGATAAGAGTTAGCATGGTTAGTGGCCATTTATTGGTTGCTAATTGTTTATAGGTGTTGTCAAGTTATTGGTTAGACTCAAATTGAACTAGGATGGAGAACCTATTCAATAACAATACATTAAATACACAATTGTTAAAAAATATAATTACATATATTGTATATGTAAAAAACTATAAATCCAAACAATTAGGCTAAATGTATCCAAAGTTTGTTCATTGATTTATATTTTAAAATAAATTGAAATATTTCACTAAGCCTAATCCCAAGACCTTAACCTTTATACCCTCCAACCCCTAACCCCCTAACCTATAATCCCTTGAAACATGGAAGATCTCAAAGATTATGTGGGGACATCATAAATCCTTGAGTCTTGAAACCATCCCATACCATCAAGGAATGTGTCTAGTATAACCATGTCAAATTTCGATGCATACAAGCACAGTTTGGAGAAATTTTAATGTTGGCCTCATTTAATGCTAACCATGTAGGGTTGATGGATGTCATTAATCCCTTCACCCAATATAATCCCTAACCCATTAACCATTAAACCACTTGCATGTTGGACCCTATAAAACTATTTTTGTATATCTCAAATTAATAGAATCATGGTTTAATTATCTCGAAGAATACCACAAGAAAAATACAATACATGGAAATTGGCATCTCCATCATGTTTCGTTATAAACATGGGTATGTCAGGTTTGATCTTTGTTGGAATGGATGGAAAAATTGGGTCATGATGAATATTAAGATAATGATGATGGAAATGAAAACCATGATGATGGCGATGATGAAGAGAATGATGTCCCTGAGTCTTAAAACCCTCCCGTACCGTCAAGGCATGCACCTAGTATAAACATGTAAAATTTCAACGCATACAGTCACATTTTGAAGAAATTTCAACATTGGCCCCATTCACTGCTTACTTTGTGGGGTCGGTGGATGACATTGGTGATGGGCATCTTGGGAGTTCCAAGACATTTCAAGAGTTCTGAAAATGATTCTATAGAAGAGAATGATGGATGATAACAATGAGATCGACGTGCATGATGAACATTGATGCAAACATGGAAGATCTTGAAGGTTATGTGGGGACATCAGACATACTTGAGTCTTGAAACCCTCCCATGCCGTCAAGGCATGTGTCTAGTCTAACCATGTAAAATTTTGACGCGTATAGGCACAAATTGAATAAATTTCAATGTTGGCCCCATTCACTACTCACTGTGCGGGGTGTTATAACTCTATGTTTCATTGGATCAACTGGTGACTGGAAATTTTTACTCTTGATGTAATTTGGTTGTAAATAATATTTCATTTCGCAAATTATTTTCAAAAGAAAAGAAAAAGAATAAAAGAGGGCATAAAAGAAAAATGGATAAGGCCCCGTGCAATAATAATGGCTTGATCCATATAGTTTAACCATGGTCAAGTCTTTTTAAATTTATGTTGATAGGATTAGTGAATAAAGCTTGGCTAAACTATTTAATCTTAGCCAAGTAGATAGGTTAGTTAGTGAATAAATTTGATCAAACTGTTTAAACTTGATCAAATAGACCCAGGATAGAGTAATTTTTAGCCCAACAATCTAAACTGGGTTAAATGTGTTAGGTAAATAGGTTAGAACATAGGTTAGTTAGCTTTCCTTCAATAAAAACAAGCATGATGTTGGATGAGATTCATTATTTTGATGTAGAAGGTTGTGTTCTAACCCCTTGGTGGCAGAATCAAAGAAAAATAGTGCAAAAAACCCACAAATCCACACTATCCTAAGTTTATGCAGTGCAATATGATTCGTGCCCCATGATTAAAGAGTTCGTCGAGATCTATTGTTGAGCAAACGACGCTCAGATCAACGACCGACTAGTAATATCGGACCCACCTAACCATTCTACCTTTAATGGCAGGGGGGGTTTGAGTTGGTGGTATTTCCCGGCTGGACCCATCCTAATGTGTCACCATTATGTTAACTCGGACCCCCCTTGCTCTAAACTGGTTACCTCCTACCCCCCCTTCGAGTAAATTTCCATACCAGATTCATATACCACCATTGTCCCATGACATCACACTCCACTACCCTCATCGTCCCGTGACGTCACACTCCACTACTTGCCACTTATAAGTCATGTCTCATTACTCTGCCAACATATTATCCTCCACTCACCTGTCACACATCAGATCCCATTTAATTATCCTCCAATCACCACCTCCCACATCATCCTCGTGCACCCATCACCCATCCTTCACCTTCCACCTCATACCCGAGGTACTAGTTGGGTAACTAATACATGCGAATATATCCATTAGATTGTTGACATGCCCCCCATGCCTCCAACAGATACCCATTTGCCCAAATAATCTCATTTTTTCTCCTTTCCTCCATCTTTCACAATCCAGACACCTCTAAAATCACTATTCTCTGCGCTTTTTCTATCTACAACCTCCATTGATCCCTGGAATCTATAGTCAGCGTCATTTCTTTTTCAAATTCTCCAGGTATCAGGTGAAGTGATGGCGCCAAGTTCCAAACAATCATAATTTGAGGAAAATACTTTCCTCCCGCCTCCTGTCTGTAAGTTTTAAACTTGCGAAGTAAAGCAATGCATATAGATTCTTAAGCAATACAAAAATTAATCAATGGCTCATACACAGAATACACAGAGATTTTTACCGGAAACCCTCAATCGAGAAAACCTTTCTTATTTTCATTATATCGAATTTCACCATTCACCATTCGCCATACAATATATACAATGTTTTTAGGTATTCCGTAGATACCAAAACCCTAATCCCTTAATCCGGGATTAATTTACAAATCAACTAAAAATAGCAAAAACCGCCCAAAAAAATTTCGGGGCGTTGCCCCGAACACTGCGCGTAACCAGGGGGGGCATACCTCCCCCCCCCCTGGGAGCCCCCTAGGAAAGTGCCCGGTGCACACAATAGAGCTCTAGGTGAAGGGATCGTCAGACGTAGTTGTCGTATCTGACACACCCACACACACACACATGCAAAGAATATAACACACACCCAACATTCTCCCACTTGTTGTTTTATTTGCATCCAGGGGTCCAGGGGATTATATAGTCAACAATCCAGGGCAGCAATGCCCATTGTTACTCTACACCAAGAGA